>CM057160.1:2573850-2594400 GCA_029962745.1 Echinometra lucunter | reverse complement strand
TGGGTTAAGGGCATAAAAATCAAAGATGTTAGACATGTTTCCCTGTTAGGGGTATTAAAATCACTGCTATCTTTAATCCCTGTTTAGGATGCTTTTCAGAAAGTGATTTACGGGGATGATGTACATGTCTGAATGAGACATATCCCTCCGGGTCGCTATCCGATGACACTGTGAACATGACGGACAAAGAAAGCAGACAAAATAAACAACCCCTCATTCTACCCTTCACAATGGTTCTGGTAGTCAAAAGAACATCCCTTCACTGCTATTGTCTAAAATATGTGGAACAGGTGTCACATGCAAATTCACCTGGAACTACAGGATTAAACATAATAGCAGTGAAGGGATGTTCTTTTGACTACCAGAACCATTGTGAAGGGTAGAATGAGAGGTTGTTTATTTTGTCCGTTTTCTTTGTCTGCCATGTTCATAGTGTGATACTCAAAGCACTACACGTACCAGAGCTGTTAACCCTAACTGGAAAGGATATCATATTCTTTCTTTATATTAATCCTATTTTCGAGCCCCTAACCCTATTTCATTCTTGGTTTGAAAATTTGAACCATACAACAGTGTGATTCTTTTGCCACTCTTCATATCTGGGGAGCGTTTCATGAAAGGACTTGTCGGATGTTTTATCCGACAAAGTCTGTTTTATCCGACAGTTGCCATAGTAATGATGCTTCTCAGCCAATCAAAATCGAGGAAAGATGCCAGATCTGACAACTTGTCAGACAGCAAATGTTGATGAAACGCTCCCCAGAACTAAAATACAGCACTAAAATAGAATGAAACTCTGGAGAAAAATCAATTTCAATGAAAAGATAGGATAGAGATGAGCAATTTAAAAAAAAATTCCATCAAAATTGTTACGAAAGGAGAAAGTTATGAAAGTTTGAAGTCTCAATTTACTTTCTATGGTGTTCTACAAAATGGCAATGTTGCTTCAGAATGACAACTCTCAATGTTTTGTAAACAAAATTTCATATTTTCCCCATTATCTCTCGAGGTGCAGCTTGTCTCCTTTATAGCTCAAGATATATGGGAAATGTTGAGTTCACAAAAGAGACAAGGAGCATCTTTGTGTACAAAACGTATTGAGAGTTGTCCTTCTATACCTGTCATTTTGAAGCAATGTTGCCAATTTGAAGATCGTCAAAGAAAGTAAATAGTGACTTTACAAACTTCCAGAACTTTCTCATTTGTAACCGATTTTGATGGAACTCTATAAAAATTGCTTCTCTCTCTCCTCTCCTTTCACTATGATGGATATTCTCCCAAGGCTTTCATTCTCCTTTAATATTAACCCATTCGTAACATAGGTCCACATTTTGTGGTTTGGCCTAATATCTTTTGATGCAAAGCCCTAAAAATCATACCGAATACATGAGCAGAAAGAGCAAAAAATTCTACACAAACTGTACCCATTTTGGTTGCGTCAATATTCGTTGTTTGATGCTGAAATATTTTTAAAGGAAAATAAGCATTAAAATCCTTAAATTGGCAATGTGATAGAAAGTTTAAAATCACCATTATTCCCTGCAAATTGGCAGCTTTTTGACTTCTCATCATAATTTCTGTCAATTTATATTCATTTCAGATACACAACGTTTTATAAGAAAAATGTAGCAATAAAATAAAAATGTTGGTGTTGCCAATTTGAAGAATGTAAGCTGATCAAATTAGGCTTTAAATAATTCCTGTCACGAATGGGTTAAGCATACTTAATCCTTCTGATCCTTGCTCTTTGACATGGTACTTCTTCATCAAAAATGATCTAGAGTATAAATGACATATGCAGAATATACCGAGCACTGGAGTAAACCATAAATGGTGATAATATACACGAAAATAAGATAAAATAAAGGTTATAAAAATCACTAACGGAACTTTTGCAAATTACACTTCAATGGGAAAAATCCTACTAAATAAGATAAAGTCATACTAGTTGGTAGCTCTGTATGACAAATTAGTACTGATCAATATTCAATATTGCAACTGCTGGCATTAGTATAATTAGAAAAATAGTATATTAGAACAGTGGCATAGCTGGATTTCATTTTGGGGGGGGGGCGGAAGTGAGCACACAAAGTGCGCGAATCAGTGCACGAAGCGTGCTCCCTAGGGGGGAGAGTACAGGGGGGGGGGGTTTGTTATTATTCCTTGTCTCTTGCCACTTTTCCTACATTACCTTACCTCTATTCTCACTCATGCTTTTTTTTTTTGGAGGGGGCGGGGCGACCACCCCCATCGCCCTCCTGGCTATGTGGTGTATAAGAAAGACATAATGCTTCTTTCCTGGTATTACTTCTCAACTACAATTCACATATAAGATGTATGTATATGAAGGAAGAAGTTAAGTTAAAGGCACACAGTAGTGGGCTTTCATGGGAATTTGGCACTACATTTGAGTGCTTAACCAGGCCAGTAACAGGTGTCGTCCACCATCCAGAGTGGAAGTGAGTTTTATGACCAACAGACCTTAGGTAATGCTGTATATATTCAACCCACTGCCCTATATGGTAAAGTCATTATCTCACTTTCTCTGGCCCAGCAATGCCTGAAGTAGGCTGAAGAATGTTTGTAGAGGGACAGCTTGTTCTGCTGTGCTCTAAAGATGTAGCTCTATTAGAGGTATTTCCAGTGCTTTTCACAAAGTCTGGTGGCAGCAAATTATGATCCACTCCCCATGAAAGCCCACGACTGAGTGTCTTTAATACTCTTTCTTTCATTTGGCAGCATGGCATGTCTGGACTCTACAAGATAAACAATTGTTATGCATTCTGCATTTCAGATGTGTCTCTTTATGTCATTTTGTTTTGCTATTAAACCTTTAAAGCTACCTGTAATTGTACCTGGGCAATTCTGCATCAGAAAAACAGTCACCTTACTTCACATTTATAGTAAAAAAAATCACTTTGATAGCCCTAAATAGCCAAGTCTTTGAATTAAAAAAAGCTGAAACAATAAAGAATTCCACAATCTTAGTATGTGCTGGTATTATGCATGCTTGATTTTAAAAAGACATGCTTGATGTTTGAAATTGGCGCTTTTTTCTGGTAATTCCATTACTGAATGGTTACTAGTATACCACAATATCATGAATGTAAGAATAAAATTGTTGGAATGAAAGAGCTCACATGAAAGGATGTGCACATTTACAGAGTATTAAATGGTGAGAAGGGAGGCAGAGTACAAAAGAGGCACAGAAAGTCTAAAAATGTTGGTAACGGAATTACCACCCTTACTGTGGAATTGCCAACCTGTAATTCTCATAGATGTAGAATATGCATTTGCAATGAATAGTCTGCCATATGTATGGAGGGGGGGGGGGGGGGGGGGAGGGAGCGTAAGGGGGCACAAGCTCTAGGCACCACTTTCAGGGCTGCAATAAAGCAAAAAAACACATCAAACAAAAACAAAACAAAAACCCAACCTGACCAACCAAAGAATGATGCACAATTTCATTTGAATATTTTTCCTTACACTGGCATCAGAAGTAGAAAGTGGGCCTAATGTCAGCGCTTGCCCTGTTGCCGTTTTCCCTAGTTATGTCACTGCATAAGACCGCGATGGCAAAGTGACATGAAGTGGCGTGAAAAGACGGATCCAGAATACAAACGATACAAACTACTGTTTCCATTTTGCATTCTTCAGGTGTCTTTCTGTGCCACCATGTTTCACAACTAGAAATATCACTGAAGGTGATTAACCCATTCATGACAGAGGTCCACATTTTGTGGTTTGGCCTAATAACTTTTGATGCAAAGCTCTAAAAATCATACTAAATACATGAGCAGAAAGAGCAAAAAATTCTTCACAAACTGTGCCCATTTTGGTTGCATCAATATTTCTTGTTTGATGCTTAAAACTTTTAAAAGTAAGCATTAAAATCCTTAAATTGGCAATGTGATAGAAAGTTTAAAATCACTCTTTTCTCCTGCAAATCGGCAGCTTTTTGACCTCTTATCATACTTTCTGTCAATTTATATTTATTTCAGATACATGACATTTTATACAAAAAGTATAGCAATAAAAGAAAAATGTTGGTGTTGCCAATTTGAAGAAAAAAAGCTGATCAAATTAGGCTTCAAATAATTCCTGTCACGAATGGGTTAATACCCCTCCCCCAATGTATGTTGTGTTCTAAATTTCCGGATCATTGCCGGAAAAATAAGGAAGTTTCAGTATTGAGCATGCTTTTCTTTAACCATACAGAGGCTTTATTAAACTAATGAAAAAAGCAATGGACTGCCACAATCGACTATTGGCACACACGGCGCATATGCACCATATACTCCAAAGTGGCAGTCCAGGGATTCTTTCTATTCATAACCCCCCCCCCCCCCCCCCCCCAAATAAAAAAGCTCAAAAGGCCCCCTTTCCCTAATCAGTGCATGGATTGTAACTTGAACATTCTTTTTTATAATCATGAATTATTTAAAATTATAATTCATGTCTAACTCTAGAGACACCTTCTTTAACTTTGGGGGATTCCCCATTCCAGTACTGGTATGCCAGTATGGCACTGTTCCTGCTTCCAATGACAGCCATTTCCATGGCACTCGCAGCCCACTCGATGGCATTGGGATAAAACAACCCTTCGGCCAAGATGAATCCAGGAAACTCATTACGCTCATGGTAGTAAGGATATGCTAGCCAGTCACGGTGCGTCTCTTCAGAATAGGACTCGAAAAGCGCCTCCATCTGCGTATCGTTCAAGACACTGGTTGAGAAGACCTTGTAGATTTGCCTGGATGCGTTAAAAGTGGTGAGATTGTAATCCACAGGAAAATTCTTTGCTAGAGTTCTAAAATTCAAAGGCACATTCATGTTTGTCAAGATCTGTCCTGGGAGATCACTTCCTGGTGAAATTCCGAAGGTAGATGCTCGTGGCTGACCCTCAATGAGGGATGACACCGTGTGACGATAGTCACCTGTGAAGTTGACAGTGATCGGTTGATCAAAGCCAATAAACTTGACACCTGAGAGATCGTCCTCTATGGGTGAAGCCATCATGACCATGTCAAAGACATCGCTCTGGACACCTTGGTCCCCCTCTTGCCATGTGACCCTGAAGACAGGTCTGTCTGCAGTGTCGTTGGTAATACGTTCGATTGACTGTACTTGAGACTTGATGAGCGATGCATCAGATCTTTTGAGCAGCTGTTCTGGAACTAGCTTGTTACCGCCCTCTACTGACCAAAGACCAGGCATTGCTCCAGCCAGGGATACCATGCCTAGGAATGAAAGAGAGAAAGAGAGTTTAAGAAAAGAAAGAAAGAAAATTGTATTCCAATCTTACAGGTCATGCTAACTCCCTTTTCAAGATATTCCCACAGGATTAACCCATTCATGACAGAGGTCCACATTTTGTGGTTTGGCTTAATATCTTTTGATGCAAAGCCCTAAAAATCATACCAAATACATGGGCAGAAAGAGCAAAAAAATCTACACAAACTGTGTCATTTTGGTTGCATCAATATTCATTGTTTGATGCTGAAATTTTTTTAAAGGAAAATACGCATTAAAATCCTTAAATTGGCAATGTTATAGAAAGTTTAAAATCACCGTTTTCCCCTGCAAATGGGCAACTTTTTGACTTATCATAATTTTTGTCAATTTATATTCATTTCAGATACATGATGTTTTATGAATAAAATGTAGCAATAAAATAAAAATGTTGGTGTTGCCAATTTGAAGAATAAAAGCTGAACAAATTAGGCTTTAAATAATTCCTGTCACGAATGGGTTAATAGAAGAACCATCTGGTTCCAGTTACTGTAGCGAATGGTTCAAGAAATGAGATTTTGGTTTTACCTGCAAACCCCATCCAGTTACTGTAGCGAATGGTTCAAGAAATGAGATTTTGGTTTTACCTGCAAACCCCATCCCGTTACTGTGGGAATGGTTCAAGAAATGAGATTTTGGTTTTACCTGCAAACCCCATCCAGTTACTGTAGCGAATGGTTCAAGAAATGAGATTTTGGTTTTACCTGCAAATCCCATCCAGTTACTGTAGCGAATAGTTCAAGAAATGAGATTTTGGTTTTACCTGCAAACCCCATCCAGTTACTGTAGCGAATAGTTCAAGAAATGAGATTTTGGCTTTACCTGCAAACCCCATCCAGTTACTGTGGGGAATGGTTCAAGAAATGAGATTTTGGTTTTACCTGCAAACCCCATCCAGTTACTGTAGGGAATGGTTCAAGAAATGAGATTTTGGTTTTACCTGCAAACCCCATCATGTCAAGGTCCTGCCCATAGTTTGCCCTTGTTGCTATGGCAGTCATCTCTTGGACAAACCGCTCAGAGAAATGCATGTCTTGTAGGACGGAGCCTATTGGCTTGTATAACCAACTCTCAAACTCCTCCCCACCCATTGCATTCATGATGCCTTGGATATCAGTGTACGCATGACCAGCGTCCTGGAGATCATAAATTCTAAGGGGTAAAAAAATTCAAAGAATTTAAAAAAAGATAATTTTTGCAATAACATAGGTCCCAACACTTAGCCAATAACAGGAGACCATGGCCGGTATTCAATTCAATACTTAAGCCATAAATCTAGGTATTTTACTAAGTTTTCTGATAAAGTAAAATACTTATTCATCTTCAGTATTAAAGGCAAAGTCCACCCCAGAAGTTTCACTGTTTCAATAAAAGGAGTTGAATTTGAACAGCATTTTGAAAAAGAAATTATCAAAATCGGTCAAGGAATAAGAAAATTACACTCATTTATATTTTCTAGTAAATTACTCTGCAAATTGGCAACACTGATGACATCATATGCAAGCAGCTCTCCATTCACTTTGTACATGAAATTTCACATTTTCTCAATTTTCTTGGAAGTTACACAATTTCTAACCCCCCATAGTCAATGTATGTTCATAAGAATTGCTTTTTACATAACATATTAGCCTAGGAGCCTGTCCCGGATTAGTCAAGTTGAACCCATTTTACATATGAAAATTGTCCCCTTTAAGTTAGTTAGACCATCTGTCCCATTCACAAAATGGTTGTCAGACTGAACATTAATTTTGTGCTGGGGGTAGCCCCCAGGGCCTCGACAAGGGGCCCAAAAGTCGGGTTGATTTTACCCCATCTAATATATGCACCAAACTTTGTCAGGAGAAAGTGGTATGACTATACATTACCAAAACACAAAAAATGACAAAATTTTCCGTCGGGAGGGGTCATCAGACGGCCCCTAAAAATGGGGAAATTTTTTCCACATAAGGCCTGTGCACCAAAATTTGTCAGAAAGAAGAGCTACATGTATGCCTATATATTCCAAAAATATAAAAACTGACCAACATCTCCTTCAGGAGGGGGGTCTAACCCTTCCAGGAACCCCCCCCCCCCAAAGTGCCCTTCAACTACAGGCTTTACTGCCCCAAAGTGCTCTCATTGACAGAGAAAATTCCATTTTCTCACTTGGAACCATTGTAACTCTCATGTGTTTCACTCAATCCAAGTTAAATTCACACAGAAGAATCTTTTAGGTATGTACTTTTGTTTTTTGTGCTGATTGGGTGTAAAATGGTCATTTCAATAATAAACAAACATATTTTTAAAATTGTATCACCGTCTCAAAAAGAGCAAAGTGATATTGTCAGGGTCATGTAAACACACATCTTGCCCACCTGGGCTCTTGGACAAGATAAAAAAGAACAACTAATGCTAAATATGTGTGTAATTAACACATGAATGGTAGATTTCAACCTGGCAGCAACACAGCCCAGATGCTTGGCAAGCTGCCATATTTCTCTTTTCAAGCAGGCACTGGTATGTGTTTAGCTGTGTTTACATGACCATGACAAAACTAAATTGCTCCTTTTTGAGACAGCAATACAATTTTCAAAATTTGATAATTTATTATTGAAATGACCATTTTACACCCAAACAGCACCCAAAACAAAAGTACATAACTTAAAGATTCTTCTGTGTGAATTTAACTTGGATTGAATGAAACACATGAGAGTTAAAATGGTTCCAAGTGAGAAAATGGATTTTTCTCTATCAATGAGAGCACTTTGGGACAGTAAAGCCAGTTGAAGGGCACTTTGGGGTTTTTTTTCCAGGAAGTGTTAGACCCCCTTCCTGAAGGAAATGTTGGTTAGTTTTTATATTTGTGGAATGTATAGGCATACATGTAGCTCTTCTTTCTGACAAAATTAGGTGTACAGGCCTTGTGTGGAAAAATTTTCCCCATTTTTTAGGGGCCGTCTAACGACCCCTCCCGACGGAAAATTTTTTCATTTTTGTGTTTTGGTAATGTATAGTCATACCACTTTCTCCTGACAAAGTTTGGTGCATATATTAGATGGGGTAAAATCAACCCGACTTTTGGGCCCCTTTTCGAGGCCCTGGGGGCTACCCACAGCAGAAATGTTCAGTCTGACAACCATTTTGTGAATGGGACGGATGGTCTTACTAACTTTAAGGGGACAATATTCATATGTGAAATGGGTTGACTAATCCGGGACAGGCTCCTAGGCTAATATGTTATATGGTTTTATCCACAATTCCCCACATGCACTCATCATAAATGTCCCCTTTGTGCAAACCTACATCTGTATCATCAACAGAGTAATTTGGAAAGGGAATACAGTGAGAAGGAGGAATGCTCAATTAAAAGACCAGAAGCAGCACTCTTAACCCATTCGTGACAGAGGGCCCACATTATGTGGTTTGGTTTAATAACTTCTGATGCAGAGCCCTAAAAATCATATCAAATACATGAGCAGAAAGAGCAAAAAATTCTACACAAACTGTGCCCATTTTGGTTGCGTCAATATTCGTTGTTTGATGCTGAAAATTTTTTATAGGAAAATAAGCATTAAAATCCTTAAATTGGCAATGTGATAGAAAGTTTAAAATCACCGTTTTTTCCTGCAAATTGGCAACTTTTTTTTTTACTTCTCATCATAATTTCTGTCAATTTATATTCATTTCAGATACATGACGTTTTATAAGAAAAATGTAGCAATGAAATAAAAATGTTGGTGTTGCCAATTTGAAGAATAAAAGCTGATCAAATTAGGCTTCAAATAATTCCTGTCAGTTAATCAGATACAGAATGCAGTGTTAAAACACTGCTTCAAGATTCCATGTTAAAGAGAAGCTTGAATTTTGGGAGAGGTTAACAAAATAATTTTCGAAGCTTTTTCTATTCTTCTTATCCTATGTGAGTTAGGAAGAGTAGAATACACCTGTAGTACGAAGTTCACCTGAAAAGGATTTCTCTTCAAAAAAAGTCCTCAAATTTGAAATAGGACAAGAAATAACTAAACTGTTAGGACCAATCTTTCATACCACCTTTGTGTGTGGTCCCATGCACTTGTGCAGTCATGGCCGAACACAGTTGGAGGGGGGGGGGGGGGGGGGAGGAAGGGGGCAGTTGCGCCCCCTGAAATTTTAAAGACTTACATTTTTTTAAATTACAATTTTCCAAAATTCCAGTGTGCGCCAGATCCTTCGATATAAAAAATGCAAAAGTGCCCTTTTAACCAGCTCGGTCACTTTGATTATAACAAGGTAATTTTGATGATCCCAAGGATCTCGTTATACTGAGTTTGCACTGTACCTAGGTTTCCACATAAAACAATTTGACACATTTTCTTTCATTTACCAGAAAACCCATCCTCCAGATTTGCTTCCTTCGGTCACGGGATGACAAAAATAATAATAACTTAATAATAACTTATAACGCGTACATATCCGAAAAACTTTCGCTCAAGGCGCGACAATAGTAGATAGATAAGCAGGTTACATGAAAATAGTTCATAGTTCATAGTTATATAGTTATCTATAGTGGAAACTTGGTATAAAGAGCTCTGATATAACAATATTTCTGGTATAACAAGGTAATTTTCTGGTCCCAGCTCTTTATATTTCATTGTTGTTTTAACCCTGATATAACAAGATTCCTGATATAACAAGGTAATTTTGATGATCTCAAGGACCTCGTTATACTGAGTTTCCACTGTATAACAAGGTAATTTTGATGATCCCAAGGACCTCGTTATACTGAGTTTCCACTGTATAACAAGGTAATTTTGATGATCCCAAGGACCCTCGTTATACTGAGTTTTCCACTGTATAACAAGGTAATTTTGATGATCCCAAGGACCTCATTATACTCAGTTTCCACTGTATAACAAGGTAATTTTGATGATCCAAGGACCTCATTATACTCAGTTTCCACTGTATAACAAGGTAATTTTGATGATCCCAAGGACCTCATTATACTGAGTTTCCACTGTATAACAAGGTAATTTTGATGATCCCAAGGAGCTCATTATACTCAGTTTCCACTGTATAACAAGGTAATTTTGATGATCCCAAGGACCTCATTATACTGAGTTTCCACTGTATAACAAGGTAATTTTGATGATCCCAAGGACCTCATTATACTGAGTTTCCACTGTACCTAAATTTCCACATAAAACAATTTGACACATTTTCTTTCATTTACCAGAAAACCCATCCTCAAGATTTGCTTTCTGTTGTCATTCAACAGCAGAAATATACCTTTCGAATTTCTTGAGAAGGCTGTTGATTGTCCAATTCATGCGGAATACATCAAGTCCATATCGCCAGATCATTTTGATCAGAGTAATGATAGAGTATTGGCTGGATAGAAAGACAAATTCCTTCCCATTGTAGATTCCTAGCGTTCTATCCCTGCCCTCACTATCCCTCTTTTTTAAGCCTGCGACAACAACAATAACAATAAAAATACAATGATAATGATGATTCATGATAATAACAACAACAATCATGACAATGATGAAAATAATTGTAACTATGAATAATTAAAATAAAATCAAAGTAATAACAGAGTACTGGCTGGATAGGAAGACAAATTCCTCCCCATTGTAGATTCCTAGCGTTCCATCCCTGCCCTCACTATCCCTCTTTTTTAGACCTGCCACAAAAACAATAACAATAAAAATACAATGATAATGATGATTCATGAAAACTAATTTGCTCCTTTTTGAGACAGGAATGCAATTTTTGAAATTTGATAATTTATTATTGAAATGATCATTTTACATCCAAACAGAACCCAAAACAAAAGTACATAACTTAAAGATTCTTCTGTGTGAATTGAACTTGGATTGAATGAACAACAACACTCATGACAATGATGAAAATAACTGTAACTATGAATAATTAAAATAAAATCAAAGTAATGATAGAGTATTGGCTGCATAGGAAGACAAATTCCTCCCCATTGTAGATTCCTAGCATTCTATCCCTGCCTTCACTATTCCTCTTTTTTAGACCTGCCACAAAAACAATAATAATAATACTAACAATGATAATAACTACAATGATAATAATAGCAAAAATAACTGTAACAAATAATATTCAATATAAATGGACTGTTACAAAGAATGAAAACCGTCCACTAATTTCAACATAGAAAGAAGAAGAAACAAAAATAGAAATGATAAATCTTCAACTGTTAAACCTCCACAAAAATCTTCTTGTTTGACTATCAGTCACAGATTATGAAATTACTCTTCGTCACAACAATTGTTTAATGGTGGCAGGGGGGGGGGGGTAAATTACTTTTAAAACAATTGTTTAAAGGAGTTACCCAATGCTGAACAATGTTAGTTCATTTAAAAAGAGCATGATTTTATTAGCAGAAAATCATCTGCCTAAAGTTTTTTAAAAAGTCATGTTGCCAAGGAAACCCCCAAATGTGGTAAGATTTCAGGATATTATTGTACAGTCTAGCGCGCAGCACAACTGCAATGTGCGAAGCTTGGTACCCACTTTTACGTCATACCTCATACTTAAATTTTTTGGTCAACTCTTGACTTTTTATGAGAAAATTAGCCAAAGTGCATTGATTTCGATTGAAAATCATTCAATTTTTAATATTATTCTTCTTAGAATTCTATTCTCGATTATACATCAATTTTTTTTTTTACCATTGTGTAATCACTTTAAGGGGAGGGGGGATGGTAATTTTTGTATAGCAGGGATGGAGGGAGGGGTGATCCCTATGATTGGCTACAAATGCCTTTGGGACCTTGGAGGCATTTTTCAACCTGCTTGATAGTAAGCCCGACATTGGCTGGGGGTTTAATAGTAGAAAAAGCTTGTTATACTGAAATCAAATCATGCTCAACAGGTCAAATGTGAGACAAGTTCTCTGAGTATGTGAGAGAGTTCTACAGTGCAATGCTGTACCACTCATCGCTTGTGGCCAAGACCAGTGGTGTGTAGGTGAACTCACGATGTCATGCTATAGAAATAGAAATGAATCATGGGGCAAAATCGCCAAGAAAGTTGGGTCTCGTACATGTAGCGATCAAAAGTCAATATTTTGAGATTAGGCCCAGGGGGGTCACTTCCATTGAAGAGTGGACAGCATCCGTGAGAAAAAAAAACATGGAAAAAGGGTATTTTTTCAGGGGTAGGCGCAGAACACGAATAGAGTGTAAAAAATGCCCAAAAATGAAAAAAAGCCCCCTAAATCACGATGATCTAAAACGCGAAAAGGGTATGTAATTTGCACCGACTGCGGGACCGACTTTAACAAGACCCGTGAACGGAAAATCCTATAACGCCTGTCAACAAAATGAGACAGTGAATTATCTCAAGACAAGGCAAACGCCAAGCGTTGTCTCGCCTGCATATTGCAGTCATGAAGAGACTGCATGTCAAAACTATGCTATATGACTTCTGAGGCTGTCAGCAGTTTAGGGGGTGAATTGTGGTTCTGACAGTTTACATATGCAATAATGGTATAGGCCTACTTTATCCCTAGGAAATCAGATAACACTAAGAATGCTGTTAATACTATGAAGCTATAATTATTTCCATGCATAGCGCAGTGCCAGTTATGAAAAGTTCATTGACCTTTGACCTTAATCAAATTCAACTCACATTCGAACTTGACCTGCACCTTCAAGAGATGGACCTCTCATATGAATTTGGCAATCCTACCTCGAAGGTATAGAAAGTTATTGTGTGTACAACATAGCACAGTGCCAGTCATGGAAAGTTCATTGACCTTTGACCTCTGACCTTATTCAAATTCAACTCATACTCAAACTTGACCTGTGCCTTCAAGAGATGTACCTCTGGTATAAATTTGGTGATCCCACCTCGAAGCTATAGAAAGTTATTGTGTGTACAACACAGCACAGTGCCAGTCATGGAAAGTTCATTGACCTTTGACCTTTGACCTTAATCAAATTCAACTCACATTCGAACTTGACCTGCACCTTCAAGAGATGGACCTCTCATATGAATTTGGCAATCCTACCTCGAAGGTATAGAAAGTTATTGTGTGTACAATATAGCACAGTGCCAGTCATGGAAAGTTCATTGACCTTTGACCTCTGACCTTATTCAAATTCAACTCATACTCAAACTTGACCTGTGCCTTCAAGAGATGTACCTCTGGTATAAATTTGGTGATCCCACCTCGAAGCTATAGAAAGTTATTGTGTGTACAACACAGCACAGTGCCAGTCATGGAAAGTTCATTGACCTTTGACCTTTGACCTTAATCAAATTCAACTCACATTCGAACTTGACCTGCACCTTCAAGAGATGGACCTCTTGTATGAATTTGGCAATCCTACCTCGAAGGTATAAAAAGTTATTGTGTGTACAATATAGCACAGTGCCAGTCATGGAAAGTTCATTGACCTTTGACCTCTGACCTTATTCAAATTCAACTCATACTCAAACTTGACCTGTGCCTTCAAGAGATGTACCTCTGGTATAAATTTGGTGATCCCACCTCGAAGCTATAGAAAGTTATTGTGTGTACAACACAGCACAGTGCCAGTCATGGAAAGTTCATTGACCTTTGACCTTTGACCTTAATCAAATTCAACTCACATTCGAACTTGACCTGCACCTTCAAGAGATGGACCTCTTGTATGAATTTGGCAATCCTACCTCGAAGGTATAAAAAGTTATTGTGTGTACAATATAGCACAGTGCCAGTCATGGAAAGTTCATTGACCTTTGACCTTTGACCTTATTCAAATTCGACTCATTTTCGAACTTGACCTGCGCCTTCAAGAGATGGACCTCTGGTATGAATTTGGTGATCCCACCTTAAAGCTATAGAAAGTTATTGGGTGTACAACACAATTGTTGACGACGACGCCGACGCCGACGACGCCGACACCGGAAATAGTGATACCTATGTCTCGCTCCGCTACGCAGGCGAGACAATAAAAACGGCTCCAAACTTTCAATGGACCCCACTATCACTCTCAAGGTATGAAAATGGGAATATCCTCGTTTAGGGTATTAATTAATGAAATCCCTGTTTAGGGTGTGCAAACCTGGGACATCTGCACAAAATCTGTGTTTAGGGTGTCCTGCCCTTGAATCCTCGTTTAGGGTGCTTTTTTTAGGACGATTCTCGCGGATGCTGTCCACTCTTCAATGGAAGTGACCCCCCCCCCCCCCCCCCCCCCCCCCGGAGATTAGGTTCTAATATCACATTTAGATCTACTGGTCCAGTGGAAAACTTAGAAGGTATGTTTGCAGGGCATGAGAAAGTGTGATTTGGAGGCATAATAATTCTTTGTTTACATGTGTCTCTACAGGGGCCAATACTAGAGAACTTAAGCTCTGTGTGAAATATCAGAATAAAAACACAAAGAACTTCCTTAAGCTAACTTTCCCAGAGACTATAGGCGCTTTCACACCTACCCGATCAGGAAAAATACCTGGTATTTTCTGATCCAGTATTCTACCCTGATCAGAAAATACCAGGCATTTTGCCAGTGTGAAACAAAAGTTCTAGTAATATCCCCAAAGAAAAATACCTGAAGTTTAGTAGGTACTTTCTCAAGTTCCAGGTATTTTCCCCAAGGTCGCAGGGATATTTCCTGATATTTGTAATGTGAAAGCAAATTACGAGAACTTCTATGGGCCTTATGCACAAGCTTAAGACTAGAACTTTCCTGTGAAGGTCTGTTTCAGGGAGGTGTGAAAGTACGAAATAATTATTGGGTATTTTGGGGCATGAAAAAGTTCCTGTAGTTTACCGGTATTTTTCTTGATCAGGTAGGTGTAAAAGCACCTTATTTGGTGTATCTCCTACTAAAAATACTCTTGACTTGAGCCCATGGTTGACAGCAAGAGAAACCTGCATGTGTGAACAAGCCTTTATAGGTTTAGAAAAATCAATGATCGACGTCTATAAGTACCTCCATAGCCTGTATACCACAAAGACAACTGCTACATTTAAGCAAGGAAGACAGAACACGAGGCCACACCCTGAAATTGGAGAGAACATTTGCCCACCTTGACATAAGAAAATACTTCTTCTCAAATAGAGTAGTGGACACTTGGAATAGCCTACCTTAAGTTGGTTAGTGCCCCATCCATAAACGCATTCAAGAACAAGCTGGACGACTACTCTTAAAAACACCCATCTGCATATGACCCCGAAAGTAAACAATAAGCAGGACTACTCCACCCTCCACACACACACACACACCTCGACACAGAACCATAAAAAACTGAAGTACTGTTCCGAAAGAATTCAATCGATCGATGAACAGGCCCTGTCCTACTAGCGTTGATGGATTAAAGTAAAGTAAAGTAAAGAAAGAAAGTAAAAATTCTTACCAAAGTCTTTCACAAATTTCTTCATATACAGATTGCGTGGGTGGATAATTGTCCCACCTATCTCATATTCTGCTCCACCTATGTGAACAGTTGCTAGGCGTCCTCCAATGGTATCTTCTTCATACAGTGTGATGGCAGCATTTTCACCAAACAAGTCCCTCAGGAAGAAGGCAGTGGAGGTGCCTCCAATACCTCCACCAACTATGGCTGCAAAGAAAACAAAACAAACAAAATATGAAGTATGGAACTTGAATGAAATGGTTCATGTTACTTGTACATTTTCATTTTTTCCAAACTTAAGCTAATTCCATCTGTTGTTTCACTAGACTATGGGGACAGACTTCGTACAATTAAGTTACCATCTCTACTGTACAGAATAAGAAGAAAAGACATGATCCAGACTTATAAGATAATCCAGTGGCGGATCCAGGCAGGGGTGCCAAGGGTGCGCGCCCCCTCTATAATTTTTCTGTAGAGTAATCATGGTTCTCGCCAGTACATAACACCCATGGTTCCAATACCATGCGTAAAGGGTTTCAGACAAGGAAGAACCATGTGTGAAATCGCTGCACCATGAGTGGCAACAAGGGTAAAAAAAATATTTGAGTATATATTCCTAACAATAATGATAAATGGCACAGATTGTTTTGCTTTTTGGCAATGTATTTTTACTTTTATGCCATTAGTAAACAACTCTTGCTTACCAAAAAGTATTTTTCATCCTTTTACTATAGCATGTAACTGCCGCCACACCTAACTTTAGGTGTTATTCCGTAAAACTTCTGAAACTTCCACGCTTTGCGCAGTGGAAACCATGTGTGGATTTTTTTCTAGTGAGAACCCTGACAGTGATATAAATATTTTTTTTACTCTTCGCCTCAACCTTAAATATGACGAGAGCTTTTCGGAATTTTTTTTAATAGTAAAAGACCACATTTCATTGCGAAAGTGCCCCTCCCCTTACTTCAAGATTTTACTTGTGATAAAGCACGAATTTAGAGTGGTACCGAGGCTGAAAGTTTTAGGAAAGTCCAGGCACCGTTTATTTCACGATCCATGAGTGTACTACAGGCATTATGCAGACCCAACTCTCCCTCCGCTTTCATGTCCAGTGACCAGCGCTGTGCCAAATTCATAGAGTTAAATCCGGAGAACATGTAACTCTATGTATTCTGCCTCCCTACTCCGAGACGTAACAAGCCATGAAGGCGGTAAGCTGGTATGGCAATAAAGTTTGGCGTTTTCCCATATTTTCAATTTTCATGAATTTTATAAGTAGCACAGTGCTACGTATGCTCAATCATGGATAGAAAATAAATACCTGGAGAGTTATTTCATTTCTTTCTTTTTTTTCTTTGTTAATTCAAAAACACTGATGTTTCTCATTCTCTTAACTGAAGTCTTAAAAGGAGGCATTTTGATCTGGTAGTTATAACAATGGTCAAGACACCCACATCACACTATACTTTTTGATTCAATCATAAATGTCAATTAAGTCTTTGTGAAACAGGCCTCAGGTAACAATCAGGGACAGCACCAGGGTATTTTGATAAGGGGTAGGATGACCCAAAGGTAATTGCAAGGCTCAGGCCTCTTTCCCCACCCTCTTCTTTCTTCTTCCTCCTCTCTTTTCTTCTTTTTCTCCTTTTTCTTTTTTTAAAAATTGTTTGAAAAGTCATAGGCGGCAATCCGGGGGGGGGGGGGGGGCATGCTTTATTGTGTGTTACTTGACGGCATGCTGTTGACCTACGAGTCCGATAAGCGTCAGTTTTTTTTTCTTAAGTTAAAATTCACCATTTTTATTTCATTCATCAGATATGAAGCAGAAAGGGGAAAATTGAGGGCCTCAGGAACATTGCTGGTGTAGTAGCTCATTTTCAAACTTTTTATATTTTTATATAGTTTGTAATATTTGGATCATATCTTTGGAATAATATTTTGAGGAGAGAGTACTAATTCTGAACTTTCATTGAACTTTCAAATTTTCCCCATCTACATGTATGGGATGGATTTTGTTTCAGCAATGAATTGTTTGATGGAACTCTCAACCCAAACTGTGTTTACTGTATATCACCCTTCCATTCTTACTGCAAACTAAACAATTTCATGATAAATTGACCATTAGCCTCTCCAGTGTACTGACCACCAGTCTCCCTGGCACCTCTCCCCTTTAGACATGGTACACATGGCCGGGAGGTAGGACTTTCACTAGTGGTCATGGAAACATAGATTGACACCTATTTCTGACCAAATAAAACACAACCAGAGACTGCACTTTTGAGGAAGTTTTTGCATCTTCACTTTGCCTTCTGCCAAAAAAATTCACTTCTCTACAATAAAACCTCCATCGTGGAAAGCACACTTCAATAGCTAGCCTACACAGTATTCTGAGGAGTCCACTAACATTTCTACATCATCTTCTACTACCCATTTTATTTGATTTTTGCTTCAACTGTGGATTATTTGTCATCTGTTGAATTTTCTACTTGGAGCTGCAGCAGTTTATGTTGACTTTCTAAGTGTATTTTCTTTGTGGATCAACTATCTTTACTTTCGTGTGTTCGCGGATATTGTACATATTCTTACTTGGTTTTTTTTTACATCATTACTGTGAACATCTGAGTAATGCACCAGTTAATGTTAAAACACAAGCTTTCAAAAGCTTTGTTAGGCCACATCTGGAATATTGTAGTTCTGTATGGAACCCACACACCAAGAAAATATGCAGAAATATTATTACACTTACAGTTGGTATGAGCAACCCTGATTTCACAGTTTCTTTCTGAGTGATGATCCAGTGGAGCTTTTCAGAGTACTATATCCAGATCCAGATCCAGAACAAAAAAACTTTGTATAGATGTCTAGATCTGTAGTCTACACTACCGGATTGTGCAATTTATGAACATAAATCGACTAGAACTTGGGTCTAGTCTACATGTACATGGTATGAGATCTCAGCCGCGCCTGAAGAGCAAATTAAACAGGGTTAGATCTAAAGGAATCCAGGCATCGTCCGCCGGTAAGTGGGAATATTAACCCTTATTATTCCTAAACTGGTATGGTAAGTAGAATCAAAACTTTTCTTCTCTGAGAGTAGTGAGACTCTGTACTGTAGTGTAAGATTCAAAGTCAATGTAGATCTATTTCGCGTTCGCATCAGCAATTAGTTTCGCTATTCAAAACCCCGTTTTGACCTAGATCTATGGCTATGATATGAGCAGGATGAGTGCAGCTTCCTAGAGAGGGCATTATCGTGAAATAGGAAACCACCGTTCACTTTGTACAGCAGCGCTTTATTCAGTCACAGACTCACACGCATTGGTTTCCTATTCCACCTCCATTCTCTTTGTACACAAGTGCGTGCGTCAAATGAACGAGTGGTTTCCTAAAAAATGGCCCTAGGCTAGAGAGCTAGTAGAGTAACTCAGTAAAGCAGCCTTAGGGTAGGCGGACGGCGGAGCTGAGTTCCCTGGCTGGAGACTCTTATGTTTCTAAAGCTAGTTTAGCATGGCCATGGCTGCGGCAGTCCCGGAGCTAGGCCTATATGGCATGCCCATGGCTAGCAGCACTGCCAGCAGACTAGCCCCGGAACGCTTCCACAGAGACAGAGTGGCCGGCTGCGGCGCCGCAGTAAGCAGCAGACAGTCCCGGCAGACAATCAACATTGATCAGGAACGAAACTTTGCGAAAGGTCCACTTACCAATTTTCACTGGCCCCTTTCGATTTCCATCAACTTTTCCATTTGTAGATGGGGTAAAAGAACATAACAATGTCAGGTAGATCCAGAAACATGCTATATAACGGGCTAAATTATTGGCAAACATTTTGATTACCAGAGGCAGTGATCAGGGATAATCTTGTTTCTGATCTCGCTCGAATTTTGATGTTCTCCGTTTCAGGCCCTTCAGATATTTTGATATTATATCTACATGAGAGTTCATAGAAGGCAATTCTAGCGTATTTTCATCATTTTCGATTTAAAATTCTCCAAAAGAGATATTGCAGAGATACTTACCACCAGGAAATTTCAATCTGCCAAATTTGCAAATTTGCTTTTAAAGAAAAAAAAGTATTGTGCGCCTTGGAATCATCTATGCTACAGACACGCCCATTTTCGATTTCAAGGTCGTATACAGCTAGCTGATACAGCAAGCTCATGACCTCAGCCTCGACTGAGCCAGCTCAGGAGCCTCGGACTTAGCAAGAAAGTGGAGTACCATAAATCAAGTTACATATTTGCAATTACCTGTGAGTGTTTTACCTTTTCTGTCATTATTACTGTAACAGGCATTATCTGTTAGTGTTACCAGTCCATTCACTTCCCGTTTATTTCGTCAGTGCTGGTGACAATTCTCACTATGAAAATGACGGACAAACTGACAAAGAAAGCGGACAAAATAAACAACCCCCATTCTACCCTTCACAATGGTTCTGGTAGTCAAAAGAAGGCATAATCGTGTTTCAGGCCCCACTCAATTAATGCATGGTGAGTGGGGCTGATGCCCACATACATCATGATTGATTATCTCTCCTGGTCAATCGAGTAATGTTAAACATGTGAAAATGTAAAAATGAGTTTCATGATCGATTAACTATTGAACGAATAATAAAATGTGGGCCTAATATACTTCGTGGGGGAATCAGCCCCACATTCAAACTGAATTAGAGGTGGGGCCTGAAACACGATATTGCCCAAAAGAACATCCCTTCACTGCTATTGTCTAAAATATGTGGAACAGGTGTCTCATGCATATTCACCTGGAACTACATGATTAAACATAATAGCTATGAAGGGATGTGCTTTTGACTACCAGAACCATTGTGAAGGGTAGAATGAGAGGTTGTTTATTTTGTCCGCTTTCTTTGTCCGCCATGTTCATACTGTCTACTCCCAATCCCATGCCATAGACTTTGTACAC
>CM057160.1:2544738-2573350 GCA_029962745.1 Echinometra lucunter | reverse complement strand
ACTACAAAATTCCTGCAAGTAATTTCAAACCTTGATGTGCTAACATAAACACTAGGATGGATAGCATACCTCTATCTCCTCATGGCCACAGATCATCCACGATGAAACAGTCTCACAGATCCCACCCCTGACCAATGCCTTCTTGATCATCAACTGACTTTTCTGTCTTCTCTGGATGGCTTCTAGGGCATCTCCAGACCCATCTTCACGGGGAGGCCCACTCCCCTTCATAGGCGATGCCCACTGATTCCCCTTACTTCTTTTGTTGCTGTTATTGTTTGCATTGGTACCTTGTCTGGTTCTAGCCTGCGCTCTATGGCCGGGGATGGTGGAATGTAATTCTGGAGCTTGGTGGTCATTGCGTTCACCATTGTCCTCCCATGCAAATCTGACCTTTGACCTGCCTTCCTTGACCCCTTTGCTTCTGGGGATTCCTCTGTCATGGAAAGCTTGGCCTACATTCTCTATGTACTTGTACTTTGAAGTGTTGTGAGTAACATCATCATCACCATCATCATCAAGGTTGTCCTGCCAGCTGCCTGATTCCAGAACTTGCTTTTCAAGTTGACCAACAATTCCCTGACTCCATCTATTGCACGATGCTTCTGCCAAAACCAGCATTAATTCTAGAATCGAAGTTACAAAGCTCAGCTTGGATTCCTCATAGAGTTCCCTCACATCCACACCAGATTCTGTCCTTTTCGCTGATCCTTGCCAGAGTTTCATAGAGGCCTGTAGATAGAGAGCCTCTGGATTTCGTTGTTGCTTCTCAGCATCTGGGGTGGCACACTGGGCAAATCCAAACGTAGCTGCTGCGAAGGCGTGAAGGATGTCTATGACACAGAGGGAAGCACAGGATAGCAGGAGACGATGGACTGCGTTACGATTCATGATGGTTTCAGACCTGTCAATGAGCATGATGATTATCATAGGTTAATCAAAGAAGAATCATCATTAACCTGTTGAGCATGATTCAATTTCAAAATAACACAAATTTTCCATATACCCTAGTCTGAGTTATCTCAGGGTAAGTGTTCAACGAGTTAAGGGCTAGTAAAAGTTTTTTTTCTACAGATATTAACAAAAGCCTGCTGGAAATCATGTTAACTGACAAGCATAACTCACATTTGCAGTGATCTGACATATGCTGTGGCGACAGTAGATCCAGGCTTTATTTCATCAAAGATACATGGTTAGGGTCAGGGTTGTAATAGGGTTTTAGGTCAGGCTACATATGCACAACAAGTGGCCCTGGGTTACAGTTCAACATTCCGTTAGTGTACGAAATTAACGCAGAGCGATTGTGTAAGTGCCGCATATGTCATTGATTCCACATCTGCACATACTGAGACCATTTATCATACTGACATATTTCCAAAATTGTTAGGCGGTTAACATTCATTTGTAGTCTTGAAACATCCAGTGTAATTTTCACTTGATCCTAATTATAAGGAATTTGTGTGTCATCACTGGAACATAAGATTACCTATAAATTGTAATAATATTTGTAACAGCACCGTTCTGAGCATTAATAATAAATATAAAACAGAGTCAAATATAAAGTCTTTTAATGTAAATGAAAAATGGAATAAAAGACAAACAAACACTAATCATTAATCTACTTACATATTTGCCAAAGTTTTCAGACATTGAACGGCTTCATGTAGTCCAGTGAAGTCATCTTGGCTTGGACGGAACCTCATATCTGTCACATTATACTTCTCATCTGTTTGAATTTTACCTGTCCATAAAACAAGAGAAATACTGGTACAAGTAGGAATATATGACTAAAATATAAGTTAACCCATTCGTGACAGGAATTATTTAGACCCTAATTTGATCAGCTTTTATTCTTCAAACTGGCAACACCAACATTTTTATTTTATTGCTACATTTTTCTTATAAAACGTCATGTATCTGAAATGAACATAAATTGACAGAAATTATGATAAGTCAAAAAGTTGCCAATTTGCAGGGGAAAATGGTGATTTTAAACTTTCTATCACATTGCCAATTTGCAGGGGAAAATGGTTATTTTAAATTTTCTATCACATTGCCAATTTAAGGATTTTAATGCTTATTTTCCTTCGATAAAATTTCAGCATCAAACAACGAATATTAATGCAGCCAAAATGGGCACAGTTTGTGTAGAATTTTTTGCTCTTTCTGCTCATGTATTTGGTATGATTTTTAGGGCTTTGCATCAAAAGATATTAGGCCAAACCACAAAATGTGGACCTCTGTCACGAATGGGTTAAACCTTAATGATCAAGGTTTTGAATAATCATATACATGTAAATACTAAAATCAAAATTCCTGGCTACTGTGAGCCTTCTCAACAAAGGAAAAGTGAAATCAACTGCCAATAATTGTGATGTCATTGTTGTCTTTGAGTTGTCTTGGAATTGTCTCAGTTGTCTTAAAGTACAAGGCTTTTGATGTTAGTAATTCAGTACCTCAGTTCAGTACCTCAATTAGGATAATTTTACTTGTTTGAAATTTCATGTTCAAAGCAAAAGGCAATTTCTTTCAAAGTCAAGTTGCAGTCGGATTGTAAAATGTGCAACTCGTTAAACTCTCACTCAATAAAACATTCTGCACCTAAACCATGTTAGGACCTGATATCAAGCAAAAACCTGAAAAGCGGCTTCCTTGAAGGTTAACTCATAAACAGATTTTCGAAATAGCTTAACAGCAGAAGAAGAAAAACCGGACAGGACACGTTTCAAGGGCAAACATTATGCAAAGGGCTGGCCCAGGACAGAGAGAGAGATAGGGGGGGGGGGGGGGGGGTTGACCAAGTGACTTTCATGGGTGGATCTGCCCTTGGTAAGAACACGGACACAGAAAAGAATGACCAACATCACACCATTCCTATGTCTCACCTTCAACATGAATAACATGCACCACCAGATTAACAACTTCCTTGACACCAGACTTCATCTTCTTCTCCTCCTCCTCATCCTCCTTCTTCTTCTTCCGTTCTCCATGATTCCCGTCTCCATTCTCCATCTCAAAGGCCTGCTTGCTGAGAGGCATCCAGACATCCTTTGCCCTGCGGCGGTTGGGGTCTACATGGACTTGGTTCTTCTCATTGAAAGATCTGTCTGCCTGACGGAAGAAGACCTGGAGCTGCCTGGTGTTAGACCCTCTGAGGAGGGCATCCAGAGTAGAGGTGCCTAGTCTTCGAACGTACCTGTTTGCAGAGAGACGATTGTTTGAGAGAGGGAGGAGAGGAAGCAGGAGGTGGAAGTGACAGAAGCAGAGAGGAGAAAGTGAGCGAGACAGACAGACAAAGATAGAGAGATAGCAATTCGAGCATATTTAAGGAGGACCCTTTTTTATTCAGAGTTGCACATTTACTACATCTGGGTGAGGAGGCGAAAATTAGATGAATATTCTGCTAACTTGAGACTGGAGACACTAGTAGCATGCTAGGGTTTAACCCTGGTTTACACCCGCACTGAAGCTAATCAGGTTTTTAACTCCTTAATACATAAAACATCACTCTGCCAAATAATAATAAGAATAATCAGAGCATACATATACCTGCAGTGAGTGGATTTTAACACTTGCAGAAAGGTCGTAAGTAGCATTGTGTCTTTGATCAGAGCACGTATCCCAGCCTCATACATGCACAGCTCTCTACAGAAGTCCATAGCCTTGGTCTGGACACAACTACGGTGCACAGGGGAAAAAGTATATGAAACAAAAATGGCATTTCAAAACATTTCAAGAGCACAGTTAATGGCAGAAGCCCTTCACTCTCCTATGAATACAACCAGAAAGTGAATATAAATAGGCATACTGTATACCATACCAAATACTGTACACCATGTATGCACAGAGCTCATAGCACGTGTTTATGGATGAAGTCTGAACGTGACTGTGAAGTAAGGGCTACATGAACAATCAAAGCGTGCTGTACGTACACTGATTAGTCTACTCACTAGTCACATTTATTGAGGTAGATTTTTATACAAGTAATATTTGAAGCTCATATTTCGAATAAAGTATAGTGACACTGTTTATCTAACATACGGAGCAAAATGTATTTTGGTGACTGTATGCTTATGTGAATCATCAAATATGAAAATCAGTCTACGTACATGATTATACATAAATCTTACAGGGAAAGAGTCATGTGAAGCTGATTATTTGGTGTGAACTATGAACTATGAAGTATGAAGTATGATATACAGGAAAGTAGCTAAGAATGATCACAGTGAAAGGTAAGAATTTCTCTAATACACTGGTTACAGAACTCTAAATTTAGTTCACAGTCCATAATTATGAAGAAGAAAAAAACAAACAAACGAACAACTGATGCAGATATCGGAATGTCATTATGTAACAACATCTTACCAAGGACCATCTCTCAGTGCAACTGCCACTAGGGCAGTGAACTTGTAGTTTAGCACTCCTCCTGCAGTGTGGTCATTGTGACGGATCAGGTTGGTTAACAGCTCTGTGATATTTTCCTGGTAGGAGTAAACAATCAGTGAATAGAATAAATTTACAATTAGCTGCTGGTACAAATCAGCCCCAATAGTACCCACATGAATCTGTGTTTAGTGGACAACCTACATGTTGTGCATACCAAACAGTGTACAGAGATCATTTGTAATCTGTATATCCTCTATCTGCACATATGCCAATTGTAATTACAAAACTGGCTTGCAACAAAATTACTCCCCTATGCTTGCATAACAGCAGGGCTAAACACCAGGAACAACCTTTAGTTTTCTTTTAGACTGAAAAGAGGGAGTTCAGGGAATCATATGATAAACCTTCAAAAACTCAACAGTGTAAAAACAGGTCGAAAGCATCATCACTGAAGACTGATAAAATATCAACATTCATGGAATCCAAGAAGGTGTAGGTGATATCTTGCATCTACAATGTATCTGAGCTGGGGGTTTTGAGGGGACCTTCATTGCAAACAACATCCCCAACCCCAACCTTCAAACTCTGACAACAGCCTCTCTTGACCATTACAGCCATTCTAATATCACAAATTTTCTAGGTTTTTTTTCAAATCCTCTAATTAGCTGGGGTGGACTGATGCCGTTTGAGGCCAGCATTTTTATTGATATGGTCTATTCAGAAAAAAAAGCAACAAAAAAACAAAAACAAAAAAAACCCCAGCAACCAGCAATGAAACAATTCAAAAATCAATAACAGTCTGTTAAACCCTAATTACTGCATTCCCTTTAGTGATTTCTTATGCATGTAAGAGTAAATAGTGAAATTATGACTGTTGCTTTTTTTTTTTTTTTTTGGTGATCAGAGAGAAAGAAAGAGAGAAACATGAAACAATAACAAACTGAAATCTTACCCTGATGCATGGCTGCTTCCTGAAGGCCACCTCAATATCATCCATCCCATGATCCAACATCATGATACCTAGCTGAAGGTGATTGGCTAATTGGCTTAGAAGACAGGCAACAGCCTGCTGTGACTGGACAGAGGGTGAACCTTGGCCCCGCCCCTCACCTGACAGCAGACCAATTAGGATATTCAGTCCGGTGACAATCATCTCCTCTAGCCATAGGTCCTTCAGATCCTCATGACTAGTCGTCTGAAAACATATATTGGAAACAAAAAAGTTATTCTAATACTCTGCCTCAAAGAAATTAAATACTCAAGAATATATTGGTGACTTGAAAGCTGAGCAATGGTTACATTTTAAAAAAATCTTTCAGCATTTCCAGAATATGACATTAGCTATAATCACTGCTCAACGGTGCCTGATGAAGATCATGCTCTAGTTCTAGTAACGGTCAGATCCTTTGGCTAGCTAGAACTGTGAACTACCATGATGCTAATTTTCATATTATATCAAACAGTAGCCATTTACTCTTCATTTGCTGGAATCAGGACTGCCAAAGAATTCAGTGCTCCATAGACACTGTACATGTGATAGAATTTAACTTCAGTAGCTCCTTGCATGTTGTGGAGTTCAATAAAAGTGGTACAAGAGTTCAAGGTGACTTATACCTCTTCCAGGAACTGACATCCAGCTGCAATGACAGCACCCTCATCTTCTTCATGGAGTAGCATTAGGACTCTACCTAAGGCACCAGACTCTAGCAGCAAACTGACCATCTTAGGAACCCGTCCTGCTTGTTTGAGGGTCAGTAGAGATGCCTCCCTGACACATGCCACACGGCTGGTCACAAGACGAAGCAGCTACAAGAAAGAATTGGGTAGAAATAAGAGAGATTGTCACAAACTCTGCAAAAAAAAAAGTCTTCTTTGTGGATTATATATCCTTCCTAGATCTTTTCAATAACAAGCATATGTACACTTGTATGTAACTCTCTTGAGAAATGGCACTGTAAAACAACTGAAAATACTGGAACAACCAAACTTAGCCAGTAAAGTAATGGCAAAGGAAAAAATTCATTATCTTCTCATCACATGTTCCTCAACATGGGAGAGGAGAAACGACTGCATGTGACTTCAACTGCAATAAGAGGAAAACACAGAATTACTCACCTGATGAAGTTGCACTTCTGTGACATCTTCATCGATGGTCACACTGGCTGCAAGGTTTCTGAGGATATTTCCAGACCTCTGCTGCCCTCCCTTGGTCTCCTGAATTATAAGCAGCTTGATCAAATTGGCAATGTCATACCCTCTCCCATCTTGCTCATCGCTATTCCCGCCATTTTCGCTCTCACTACCATCGCTGGAAGACGAGGAGGTTGATGTGGACCTCAAAGGTTTGACAACACCAGGTGTGCGGCGCCTGAGATTTCCACAGCTGCACTTGACATGTAGAGGGCTGAGTTCTAATTCGTGGGTTTCAGTCTGGCCAAGACGATGCTCATTTGACATAAATTTATGAAAGACATCAGATTTGCCCGAACTGTCAAATGTGAAATAAAAAGAGGATATAATTCTTTTCCTTGAAACATTTTCTGCTTGCCCTATTTGGCAAAATTATAAGACTGTTTGCAAATCTGGTTTTACATTGGATTTAAGGTTAGAAATAGAGTTAGGCATACTGGTGCATGAATGTAAGGAACTAAATTTGTATTGAAATTAATTAGTAGCCAGGCATGGAGCAAATTTTGCCACAACATTCAACTGCCCTCCATGGTCAAATGGATTTGGGATTAAGTAACATTTCTGCATATTTGTAATCCTACCTTGCTGCTGCCTGACTAGGCTTGTAAACAGGAACATGAAGACTCTTCCCTGTGGCTTCAAGATCATCCGCTTTCAAGTGCCTTTTGACCCTCTGCTTCCTGTTTATAGCTTCACCATGTTTCCTCCTTGATATAGGAGCTCTGTCTTTAGAAGTAACCGTGAGTCGAGACTGTTTTGTTGACCCACTTGTCACACGGTGGTTAGTCGGTAGGCCAGGTTTAAAGGATTTGTTATACATGCTGGCTTGATCGACATAGCTGAATGTAACTATTGAAAAAAAAGAACCAGAAATATTACTAAAGGTGATTAATACCCCCGCCCCAATGTGTGTACTAAATTTCCTGAGCATTGCTTGAAAAATGAGGAAGTAGTTCGATCCTCAATATTTCCCCGACTTATAGCTATATTATGCTGTTACCATGACAACAGTTTCTGATATATTCAAAGAATATGTGTTGCACATCTACATCCCAAGACCAATGTACATGCCAAATTCCATGAGCAGTGCTCAAAAAATGAGGAAGTACATGTAGTTTGATTCACTAGATTTCCAGTCAGTCCGCTGGTCCACAAAAAGTTGCTTCATTCACGTAACTTGTATGCATGAACAGAACAGGCTCTGCATATTTAATGAGTTAGAACCTGTCAGATCACCGCTTTCATTTTGACCCTTGCTGCTCTAATACTTTATCAAATTTGATGTTTTTGGTATCTATGTAAAGATGAATAATCAATCTCTTATTTCATGTGTTTGAATTTAAAGAAAGGTTTGGAAAAGAGGTGAAATTGTTGATCTAAAAATGATACAAAAATGATTTTTTTTTTGCCTGCCAAAAGTTGCCATTTTAAGGCTTTTTATATTTGAGCCCAAATAATTTCTATATGACCCAAAGCTGAATATCTATGCTTTATGAAAATACCAATTTTAACACATGATGCAATTTAATCAGGTCAAGAGCACACTTTACACAGACCAAGTACAACTATCAGCCTAAAACCATAAATATTGCTCTATGATTGGTCCATTCAGACCACACACTCATCCTGGAATCCGAACGGCCACTTGCAGAGTCATCGAAGGTCACAGTCCTCATGTGGTAATCTGTTCAAAACAACTGCACTGGCATGTTTCTGGACTTATTCAGCCATTCAGTACACTGGATTTCATGCTGATCAAAAAATCAAGAAATCTTGTCCTGAACTTCATTGGGAAAAGTGTGCTCTTCACCCGATTAAAAGGTGCCCAACATCAAGAATGGTATTTTGAGAAATTACAGACTTTCAGCTTTATTTTGATGTAAATATCATTTGGGCTCAAAATAAAAAGTTTTGCACAATCTGCACGAGAAGTGAGAGGAAGAGAATTATGTTTTGAAGCATCTTTTTCACCTTAATTTACACATATTTACCCAAATATGTTATCAAAATGAATGCAAAAATATAAAGGTGTGATACATGTATTTAATCTTTTCAGTGGTGTATCAACCAATGATTTTACTTGCTTATAAAGTAGTTAAATTCTTCCGGAAATAAAGTCTCATAATTCATGAGATTTGATAGGGTGGAGGATTTGGCCCCGAGAATCCTGTTTATTAGCTCAGTAGCATACAGACTAGTGGACTGGCTCTTTCCCACTGATCTATTGCCATAATAATGCTGTTACCATACCGTCAACATGGCAATGCAGTTTCTGAAACATTATTAAAAAATATGTCTTGCACATCTTCAGCCCAAGACCAATGTGTGTGCTGTATTTCATGAGCACTACTTGAAAAATGAGAAAGTAATTCGCTCTGCCAGATTATTACCATATGCTGTTGCCATGCAATACCATGGCACCGCAGTTTCCAACACATTGAAAAAATATGACCTGCACATCTTCATCCCAAGAGCATGAAGAGCAAAGTGTGTGCCAAATTTCATGAGAATTGCTCGAAAAAAGATGAAGTAGTTCAATCTGCAAGTTTTAACTTTTTACCACTGATTTATCAACATAAACTCATAACTAATGCCATTCCTGCCGAGGCATTTCCCAGGAAATTGCCAACCCTGTGAATGGCAGAATTACTTTTTAACTGACAGCATATATGTGATACATTTATTTAAAAATTCATTACACAAGAAAAAGATATTACACATCTTAAGACCCATGCAATACGAGAACTCTACCGAGCAGCAATGTCCATGTCCATGTTCATCGAGGACGCTGTGGCAGCGTCCCCGGCCCGCCCGGGCCGGGGAACGGGCTATGTCACCAATAAGAAGAGACGCCAGTAACTGACCGTCCCTCTCGACATAGGCATTACATTACTAGGGATTACTGGTACTAGATAGTAATAATTTAGACCAGGCTAAGTTCTCTCACATCTTTCACTTTCACTTCTGAATTTCGTAAATTACATACTGAAGAAAAGCTTACCACAATCCACAAATATCACATTTGATGATCGATTCGACTTCCTATATGATAAGTTAGAGAATTTACAGTGTCGTTGAAGAAGCAAGTACAAGGGGGAAAAATCAAGCCGTCTACTAGTATGTAGTCCTCATGTGGGGAGCTATAGACCGAATTTTCTGTCTCAAAATTTTGTCGTTAGCCTAACGACGAAATTTTGAGACAGAAAATTCGGTCTAGTGGGGAGCTAGACCGAAGTGTTCTGTCTCTAACAGTCGTCGTTAGCCTCGTATTTTGGTAGGGTCGGCACTAATTACTAGCCGGAGGAGACAGCTGGGGGGGGGGGGGGGGGGGGGGGTGTAATTTGGACGAAATCATTTTGTACTTCTAGAATGTTTAATTTTCCTTTAATACCTTATCATAACACAGAGTAAAACAAAGAACCGTGAACAGGAATAAAATGCTCTTCTGGTCTTATACCCCTGTCCTGACGCCCCCCCCCCCCGATCGGGCCCTCTCGCCTAACATGGTATACGGGGGTGTGCCGCTCTAATAGATCGGGGTTTTTTTTTCAAGAAATTCCTAAAATGGGGTATGGTTTTTGCCAGAAAATCCCTTAACATGCCTCCCCCCTCCCCCGCTTCCAAAAAAAAAAAAAAAAAAAAAAATGGGTAACTTTTTTTTATGCAGAATGATATCCTCGTCCATACTGTCGCTATTTACACACCCGAGAAGCAAAATCCCTAATAAATCTGTACCTTTTCTGCCAAAATGACCCTCAAAATGGGAACGGATATGGAGGCTCCAGCGGCATTAAAAAAAAAAAAAAAAACATGCACACGTTGGTATCAATATGCATATCACTTATTTGATAGACGATAAAACAGCAATGTAGATTTTTAAAAAATGCCTTGCTCAAGGGCATAAGTGCCGTGCCGGGGATCGAACCCCGGACCTTCGCGTCCTCAGTCAAGCGCCTTAAAGGGGGTACCCAATGCTGGAACCAAAGACGTTTTAAATATATAGCTAGACAGAAAGCAGCACCCGCGGAAAGCATTACGCCTATGGGGTTAAGCCCCGCCCAGCTTTCGTCCATTAGAAGCCGAAAATAAGCCCTTCTAAATATTCATGAACCGAAATAAGCACCCTTGATTGGATTATAGCATCATGAATATGTATTTATTCGATAATATCGTTCTCGAAATATGGTTATTCATTTGACCTTATTACGTCACAATCATGCAAATTTATGCATGACGTGCTTACTCGCACAAAGTTGGAGGTTTCTACTTCATAGAGAAAACGTGAGTACCACTGCAATTATGATTAAATATAAGACATTTGGCCATTTGATTCAAAATAGTTGGCTATTCTTCTTAATCTACAATAATTTCTTTACAATTTGAAATAATTGCCAACAGCTGTTTCCGAAAGAGCTAGAAACAGTGTACTGAGTGTACTCTCGAACTTACAGTTTGGTTTTCATCGTCATGAGCTAGATTGACCGCGGGTACCGTTCTCGCACCATGTACTCGAGGTAGCTCCCCCGGGCTAATGCCGGGGGCCATCTATGATAATTCTGGTGTTCACGTTGACCGTTCTTGAACGGTTTTGATATTTAAGATTGTTCAAATCAGAAGTTTGGCGTCATGAAAAATCAAATTCAGACCTAGATTAAACAACAGGATTTTTGTGAGTGAACACTCCGGCAGAATTTATTAGATTATTACTAGACCGCTAGTGTGTAGGCTAGATCTAACGTTAGATCTAAATCAATAATGTTAATGTTATTTGGACTCGCTGAACAGTGACACTGTATTAACTGCAGACTGGAGAGCACACAATGAACACACTGTATACGTCGACGGCCCCGGTTGATTTTGCCAGTGTTTGTAAGCCTTGTAAGCCTTTAACATTTGAAGTTGAAATAATTATTGAGTGAGCGTTACTTTAGTCTAGGTCTACTATCCACATTCATCAGTTTACAAGATCTAACTTTAACAGTTATCAGAAATTCTGTTAAAAAAAATCTAAAGTAGATCTGGACACACTTGTATAGTCTATAGAATCTAGACCTGTCTAGACCCCTACTTGGAAGTTGGATCAAGTTGACTCTGTTATTTATTTTCATTTATGCACATTACCATCTTGAAATCTTGAAATCTTGTTCAACCTCTCAGTCTCACCCCACCTCTTCTGAAGATAGAAAATGTTGCTGACTGCAGTTTGAAGTAATTATCAAATATTACATGGAAAATGTTGCAATCTGCTTTGTTGTAATAATGTTTTTTTTGTTTTTTTGTTTTTTTGTTTTTTGTTTGTTCCCATAGATGGAAATATTGGAACTGGAAGGCTGGAAGAATTCGACTGATGAACATCACTACATGTAATACATGTATAGGCCCCAGGTGAAGCAGAGAATCCTCTGAAGTGACAGGTAACAAAAATTTTCCAGAACACTTTTCTTTCTTATTCACATTATGATGATTATGAATTTGAGGGCATTCTGGTAGAGCGTAGACGGTAATTATTTAGGCTAACGATTCCGGTTGATGCTTTTGCCATTTTGTTGCTCTTGAAAACTCCAAACATTTGAAGTTCAAACAATTATTGAATGACCATTAGTCTATGTCTAACTGTTGAATCTACCTAAGAATGACCACATTCTTCACTTGAAAAGTTGAGCTTAAACAGTTAAACTTCTGGAAGTCTCTTAAAATCTTGAGTAGATCTAGATCTGGACAAACTGTCACTTAGCCCTCACCCTACCCCCTTCCTTCTGAACATACATGTAGACAGAATATGCTACTGTGTGGATGCTTTTCCATGTATATGATTTATTCAGTTTTATTCTTAGTTTTTGTAATCATTTTTATTATTTCATTTAGGGGGGGGGGGGCTATTCAGACACTTGTTTGATACATGTATGGTTTCTTTGTAGTCTGGTTAATGGCAGTTTACAATAGTCCTGTTCTATTTTGGTGGCAGAACTAAAACATTTTATGGGGGTGGATTACAGGCATATTATGTAAATGTTTGTAAGTCAATGGTAAGCTTTTCTATTTCTACATGAAGGAAATCTAAAATCTTGGATGCACTATGAAAGGATAAGTAAAATTTGATAGAACTATAAATACTACATGTATATTTCAATTTAGTATCTCAGTCAGAAATGCATTACAACTTGGTACAGTGATATTGATTTTTAAATTTATTTTATTTTTATTATTTCATTTTTTTTTTTTTTGTTCACACAGTTAGATATTGGAAAGCTGGAAGAATTATACTGATGAATGTCACAACATGTCCACTACATATCACTTCAAGTCCAGGATGAAGCAGAAAATCCTGTAAAGTGACAGGTAACAACTAACAACTAAGGAGACTCGTAACACAAATTCATACCTCTAACTATATATTGTAAAGTATGTTTCATTGCACGTGTAAATATTTTCCCTCTCCCATGTTCCTCCATAACAAAATTTGTCTGTGTTGACAAAACTTGACCTAGGGGAGACTTCACAGAAATCCTTTGTACAGGAGAGGGACACCTAATGCACATCAATAGACAACATTTACTGCCAAATATAGTGTGTACTGTAAACAGGTCGGCACACTGATTTTTCATTGTATGGGTTCTGAATTGAAACTGAAAAATTTCAGTTGTTAATTTTAGTTATGAATGCAAATTTTTATCTAGATTTGAGCTCCCATGTGCCTTTCGCTATCGTGTAGATTAATGTAAATTTGTATCAGTGCTCCCCAATTTCAAAGCATTCATGTGTATGAAGGTTATTTCATTTAAACATAATTATGCAGTAGGTTATTTAGCTATGTAGAGACCCTATTCAGTCATATTTTAAAAATTTCCTTTTAATGTAGTATGATGCCATAGCAGATGATTGATGCAGACTGGACTTGACAAATCCTGAGAGGAACTTACGAGATGTGTGACTTGAACATTTGAGAGTAAGTTTGCTGCTATAAGTAACCAATCCCTTTAACTATCATTGACCACATTAGGTGTAAGCAGTCTTAGATGTGATTTACTGTCATAGATGATATTTTCTAGTTTACCAAAGTTCTTTAATTGGTTTCATAGAGTGGTCTATAAAATAAATGTATTTAGGCCTACATTTACTAGATTTCAGTAACATTACATCATGCAGTGCATAATCTGACCCACCAAATGTTGTTTGTGACTCGAAGTCCCTTTCATTACCAAGTATTACTAAATTACCGTATGAGCATTAGTTTACTTCAGAAGTATTTTTCATTTTATATCTTGTCTGCATCATGTATGCTCCAGTTGGGCGATCAGAAAAATTAAATTTTAAAATGTCTGTAAGACAAAATATGTATAGCTGGATTTCTTCACTTGCACACTCCTACTTTGTGCATTTTAGTCCTTCTTGCATGTGTCTAAATATTGTGTGACTAATCCTTATTAAATGCATCTGACATATATTTATCATTTTTGTGGGTTTTTTTTCTCCACAGAGTTCTGGATTATGACTTTGGCTCATCCTTCCTGTCACTTAGACTACAGCCTTGACGGTGACTGCAGATGACATCTACTCCCTGATAATGCTTTCTTCAGATAGTAGCAAAGATTTTTCAAAGAGATGATTTTGAGATATAATTTATCACTAAATGTCCCATTGAATATCACACTAAATTAAAGCTACAGAGTAAATATTTGGGGATTTCTTATTTTTTTGAATGATTAAAGTCAACTAATCTTGCAAGAGTTATATGTGTACATAATTAAATGGATACAATGTCAACTGCCATCTCAAATTTAGAATTGAGAAGAAAGGCTTTTACTTTATATTTGCTTTATAGGAATCTAAATCAAAGAACGTAGGAATTCATTAACCCCTAGACTTCTATGAAGATTGGTAAGATGCCTGCAAATGTTACATCGAGGTAACTTCAGTTTTGTATGTTTGAAGTTAAAATGTGTTGAATCATTAAATTATTATTCTAATTAAAAGTTTACTATCCGCAAATGACTGAATGGTCTATCTTTATTTTGGTGCCAGGTAAAAATGTCAGAGGTAAAAATGTCAGAGGTAACAATGTCCGAGGTAAAAATGTCCGAGGTAAAATGCCAGGGTGAAATGCCAGAGGTAAAAATTTCAGAGGTGAACATGCAAGAGGTAAAAATCTCAGATTTGAATATGACAGAGGTAAAAAGTCAGAGGTATGTCAGATTAGAAAATGTTGAAGAAAACATGTTACAGGTACAGATATTGAATTATAGAAAGGAAGGGGCACGTGAGATATCTGCTTATTTTGTTCAATCTTTCATCATTTCTACATTACTGATTATGTAGGGAAAAAAACTAAGTACATGTATGATTGGGGGGGGGGGGATTAAGCATACCTGTACAGTTAAAAATTGTATGTTAATGAACATTGTAAAAACGATGGTGGGAAAAACTTTGACTTGTAACATTAGTAGCTGACAACATTCATTTCACATGAGCCACGATTATAAATGTGCACATTCCTCTTCGTATATAAAGCGTGGTGTACGTGAACAAATGCCTGAATTTCCTAATACGTGGAATAGGAAGCAATCGAATGGAACTAATTGATATTTGTATAGTCGCTCATCGGATACGCTGCGGAATTTACCTCTTTTCAAAAGAATTACCTGTACTTAATTAGTTAATTGTGTTAGCATATGCAAAACATCAAACGTGAATATTTTCTTTCCACTCTGTGGAACTTATTTCCCATTAATCTCAAAGAAAACAATGGAAATCATCCCACGTAACATTTCTTAAGCAGAACGTGCACCCCTGACATTTTTACCTCTTTTTAATCTTTTTACATCTTTACCTTTTGCACTTTTAGAATTGAAATAGAATGATCTGGGTGTAATTTAGGGCATCCCCCCCCCCCAAAGGAAAAATAAGAAAAAAAAAGGGGTTTGAATTTTTTGGGGGTGAAGGTAAACCGAAAGTGTGAAGGCTTGAGAATTAAGGTGAAAAGATAGAAGTGATGTGTCAAATTTAAATTGCACTAGCAAAGCTACAAGAGAAAGAAAGTGAACAACAGTTACTGTGCCGAGTAAAAAAGAGTGGATATCTAGAAAAGAAGTATTTTTGATAGTAAAATCTATGAATGAGCTAGTTGAGACTGAAGGGTATGAGAGCAGAAATGGAATTAGTAAAATGTACAGCAAATGGGGCAATATGTGTGATCATTATTTCTTTAGTGCTATATTTCCCCCTTTCTCTTCTACTTGATTATTATCATCATCAGATCAGTTTCCCCCTCTATTCCTTCTTCTTGGAACTCTCTTTCCCCTTCTCTCCACAATCAGAGTACCTTCATAATCTCTTCCCACCTCCCAGATTAGCTGGTGAAAGGAGTATTACAAAAGAGAGTGAACAAAAGATTAAATAAATCAATCAATCAATCAATCAATAAATGAATGGATGAATGTGTTTGATAATGAATGAAAGTGAATTTTAAAATCATATCTGTGGACACAAAGACTGAAGTACAGTTAGAAAGAAATTATAACATATAGGTAATTCGTTTGAGGGTTCAGACCTTCATGGAGAAAATGTTTTTTTTTTAAAGAAGGATCCAACCAACTATTGTAGAGGCCACCAGTTAAACAAAAAAAGAAATCATCGACTACAAGATATAATAGTTTAATACAGATATTGGGTACCCAGTCACGTAAACAAGAAAGAAGAATGATAGATCGGAGGCTCCGCCCCCCCCCCCCCCCCCCGTACTGTTATCATTTTTGTGATCGATAACCAGTTTAAGTGCGTTGACTGGCGCATCAGAATGGTCGAAGTTGATTTGCTACGTCCCTTGCGCGGGCAGCGCGCAATGTGTGAATAAAATTACAATAAATACATATGTTATGCGATTTGACCTTTCCTCTCGCGCTGATGTCTGCATTGTTTCGCATCGCGTACTATTTGTCATGTGGGTACGCTGTGTGAAGGGGAGCATCTCACAAAATGCATAATTCATGACAGCTCATGAATTATTTAGAAGGGCTTATTTCGGCTTCTAATGGACGAAAGGTAATGGCGGAGCTTAGGGGGCTTGGCTGGAACAATGTTAGTTCATTTAAAAGAGCGTGATTTCATTAGCAGAAAATCATCTGCCTAAAGTTTTTTTTTTAAAAGTCGTTGCCAAGGAAGCCCCAAATGTGGTAAGATTTCAGGATATTTTTGACCCCTCAGCTGTGACCCAGTTTCAACTGGGTACCCACTTTGACTTCAAAATGACGTAAAGTGGGTACCATGTTGCGCAATTCTAGCAAAATGCGCGCAACGTATAATACATATTGTACAGTCTAGCGCGTAGCACAACTGCAATGCGCGAAGCAGGGTACCCACTTTGACGTCATACCCCATCCTCAAATTTTTTGGTCAACTCTTGACTTTTTATGAGAAAATTAGCCAAAATGCATTGATTTCGACTGAAAATCATCCAATTTCTAATGTTATTCTTCTTATAATTCCATTCTCGATCATATATCCGAAAAATTTTTACCATTGTGTAATCACTTTAAACCACTCGACTACGGCACCTCTACGGCGTTTCTTGTTTTTTGTTTTGTATTAAAATATTCTTTTTTTTTTCAGTGACATCAATATGTGCAAACATCGCAAACAAATTACAATCATGAACTGACAAGTAACTTCATACGTACCACGGTACAAGTAAAACCAAAGAAGAACAAAGAATTTATATACAATGATGTACTTGTAAATCACTTCATTACTTAGTTAACTAACAATGTAATTAGATATAACTGGTCCTTTCCTGTTTTCTTTCACTGAAAGAAAGTCGGACGGTTCGAAATCTGAGTACACATTTGAATCACATTTCACTGACTCCTATCAAAGAAAGATGAGTACATGTCACATTGGCAGGTATGCTTTATCTCTGAGAAACCATATTATTCATGCTCTTATGCACAGAGTGTATCTCGATGAGAATGATTTTGTTCTAAAGATTTAACAATAATAATTTTGTAGAAACGTTCTTAATTTAAAAAGTGAATGATTATGTGGAAATGCTTTTTTCCCCTCGAAAAAACGTTGAACGATGTACAATTGGGGCCAAAAACGGCAAAAATTAAAAATTCAGAATTGAAATTAAAAACCATTTTCAGCTGGTAGCCCTTTCTTTCAGCTTCCATACACACACGATTATACTGGGATTTTCCCAGCAGTTCCATTTTTATTCACGGTAGAAGGAAACCATGTCCAACTGCCAAACGTCTCTGATTTAAAAACGTAGATTCTCAGTAGATGTTCTTAGATATGGTAAATGTTTCATTGGAGGGAAGTCATCTGTGCGGCTGGGGATTGTATGGGAGTTTTCATCTCTATGGTAAAAACTTAAGATTTCGTTTGTAAAGCTAAAACAAGTGGCCGAGCACTGAAGTTGGACCAAACTGTGTATATTTTTTCCAATCACAGCACCTTTTCAAAACTATTTCGTCGCTTCTCTCTCATTCTCCAAAAACACGTCAGACTGAGTTGCTCTTTCAGTATGTTAAGATCAAGAGATGGGAGGACTGGATTATATACACAGTGCTCTGACAGAGAACCATAATAGACCTCAGTGGCACATGAAAGAGACCCTTGTTTTAATCAGGGACGTTCTGTTTTCATTCAGAGACGTTTGTTACAAGCAATGATTTCAATTATACAGTTCTGATCTTCAATTGTTGCCGTTTGTTGATGAAGAACACTTTTTCTCAATGAAACAAGTTTTTAATTTGTCGTAAACAGTGAAAAATAAGTACTTTTGAAAACAATCATCCTGTCATATACCTCACTCTTAATACAGAATTTAAAATTTTAAACATTACAAATTGATATCCGGACGCAACACTTAAACTGCATTTTTAACACAGTTAATGACATTTATGTAGCAATACCCCTATTCTGTAATATAAGAGAGAAGCACACAGTTATTATCGCCTTTTTGGCCTCAACATTACTTCCATAAAATCAGATTGAAGTACCCCTGATCGAGTTTCATTCGTCGGCTCTGCACCACGTCCAAGAATGTACTTATTCACACCCTGTTAATGATAAGCAACCTTTAATGATAAAGTTACGTTAAGGAAAAAAAATGGTATATACCTTTGCAAAGTAACACATTTATTATAAACATATTAATTCATATTCAGTTATGAAATCATCTATCGCTAATTCACATAGGGGGGGGGGTAGTCTATCATTTATTACACTGTAATAAAAACGACGTTTAAATTTGCACTGCTTAAAACAAAGTTGTTTAAAATATAAAATATATGCTTAAAATTCAAACAATGTTTAAAAGACAGATTTTGTATTTTAAACAAATATTTCTTGAAACATGAAGTATTTTTTTTATTATAATTTTTAAATGCTGTTAAAAAACAACTTGTGAATATTCAAGAGTATCAAAATTACTGTGTTTGCAACTCACAAGTCAACTTTTTCTTCTTTGTTTTATGCGAATTTTACAGCATTATAACTTTTTAATCTTACTCGCTAGTTGGTGGATTTGCTTCGTCCTGCACATTTTGGAGTTGTGTTGGTGGTTGGAGGTACGGCAAGTGCAGACGAGGTTGTGGCAGTAGAAATAAAAGATTGCTACCATTCTCCAATATTAAAGTGCTGGCGGTGCCTAAACTTGGATCCCTTATTCTCTATTTGGCTCGATGCACTTCATTTTGAGCCGCAGTGTACCTTTTCCAGCACCGGACTCGTGACTCGGCCCGTTGCTTGGCCCTCTTAGCCTTGTATTCCTTTTCACTCATTAATTTTTTCTGCCTTTCTTCATATTTCTTTTCACTGGATCTTATCTGGGTCTTCACATGCTCTTAACAATTCACTGTAGGATATGACTGGTGATGATATTAGTGATATGTAATCATTATTATCTCTCCCAAAGGACCTATATGGCAGAACGAACGTCTCTGATTGATATCCAAAAATCATCATCTTCGTTTTTTCTTAGAAAGTAACCAAAAAGATGTTAATGCACAAGGGGCATATACTATGAACATACGGAGATGGTACCCCAACAGAAAAATATAATTTTTTTACAATTTGTGCCCAACGAACGTCTATGACAAAAATGATTTTGACCCATAATATAAAATGACAGACATTTCAACAAGAAACTGACATAGCTTATGAACTGGGATGGTAATGGGTTATAATTAAACACACCAGTTAGTTTGTACAGGCTCGCAATATAGTTCCGCCAATGAAAATTTATTAACATGCGAACGTCTCTGACAAAAACGACGTAATCCTCATCAATAGGTCTAGCACAAAAAATTCGGAACATATTGTTAAAGTAATTAGATAATTTAGGTGTATACATTTAATACTAACCTAACAAATTGGTTTCTGCCCTGTCAACTAGTTTGCACCACTTTTACAGACTATCAAAGTGATATTTTAAGTTCAATTTTGTGTTTTATCAGATTCAAACATCTGAATTTCTTACTTTTCTTAAAGCAATTATTTCTAATTCATATTATAAATACTTGGAAACTATGTGTGCTTTATCAGCCACAGTTAATTTCGGCTAAAGAGGCTTTACAAACAATAATGGATAGTGTTTGTTGACACCTTCATAATGGTCAGAGACGTCCGTTGTTTTCAACAGAGACGTTCGCTATGTTAACTTTCTTGAATTACGTCGGCCAAGGCATGCCAACTTTATTCTAAATAGCTTTAAACCAAAGTTCATACACCTCCTCTTCAAAAAGTATCAACTAATCCCGCAACTAACCCATCCACACCTCACGTAGCAATCAGTTTCACAACAACAATCTGGTGAAGTTATTTTTGTACTTATATTTTTAGGATTTTTGAAAGATTTCCTAGGGCCAGCTGTCCAAAGACTGAATCTATATTGGCGATTGAGCTTCCTGCTGAAACGGGCGAATGCATTGATACGCAGCGCGTGCGCAAACGATGCCGGGATTCCCCACAAAGATTTCAAACAGAGACGTTCATTTTTATGCGAGACGTTCGTGATTTTCAGAAATGTTTCTAGAAACAAATGTTTACAGCCAATGTGCCACTCAAATATAGAATAGTCTTGTTTGTATGTTACATTCGGACATGTAGGTGGCCAATATTTCAACCGAAACACATTACACTCAAAGCAGTGACAGTAAATACGGAATGAACATCTCTGACAGAAATCCAGTATAATTTTACTTGAGTGGCTCTCAAGCCACAACCAAAGAGAATTGGCTAACAATTTTGGGGGGATGGATAGGGTTTATGGGACACTAAAGGTACGTAACTTTGGGAACATCCATATTTGAATAAAGCTTGTACTGGTAGACAAAGAAGTATCGATCAGAGACATTCGTTTTTTATACATGAATTCAATTAGGCTTGCCCCTTGTAGGCGGTATTGCATCAAGGCATTTCAAAGTCCATTGATATTTTTGAGGACATGTGTGTGGTTACCCACAAAAAGGGAATGAGCTGTGGGACGGGATTCAAAGGCAGGAGAAATGTTTGTTTTTATGAAAATTTTGCAAAAACAGCCGTTTTGGCTGTTTTTTAAGCTTTGAAGGCCTCTAGTTCCTAGGAAAATGAGTTAACATCTATAAAAGTATGTATTTTTTAAAAGTCCAACTCGTAACCTTTGCATTGGTACCAGAAACTTAGAAAATAATTCCTTCAGGGGAAAGTTACAAGCATTTGAAGTGCTCAAGGTCTGAAAATAGCCAATTGTACATCGTTCAACGATTTGACCCATGCGCTTATGCTTAATTTATTGATAAACTCTTTGTTTTTTTTAAATACTGCATGAGCAAAAGCAAATTTTTAGAGAAAAGAAAGTAATTCCATGAATTTAGGCTTACATTATCACCCTATCCCTTAATTTAATCATATTACCCCCTCTCCTCCCCCCAAGTAAACTTGAAATGCCTCTAACAACCTTTGATATCTTTTATTCTCATCCTAAACATTGCAAAGACGAAAGCTCGACCACTTCGAATCGGCTTGGATAATCATGATACTCATGTCGCTGTCTTTTTTCTTTGTGAGAAATTAAAATGGCTATAGAAAAGGACAAAAACTCCCCTGGGAAACTTCATGATTCCGATGCCCCCCCCCCCCCCCTCCCAAGAACAAAATCTGCCTTTTATTTCTAAATTAGTGATATCTTAACAGCATCAAACTAATTTGACTGACCTATAATAGGATGGAGTTTATTTCTGCTATATCATGTATATCTAGCTATCGACAACGATGTCTTGATACCTATAGTGATTGCTTGTCAATTCACAGATCAGTCCGCAGTGCGTTTCAGAAGCGCTCATATCATGCATGCACACACTCTTGTACATGTATTATATCATATTCCCCCAAGGATTTGTTTGAGAACCAAAGCTGAGAACTCACGCTTTTGGGTTTGTTCGTATCAAACCAGCACTCGCCTATTATTTTGACAATTTGAAGATGAAAGTAAAAGCAAAATCATTGAAAGAGAGAAAGAAAGAAAGAAAGCAAGAAAGACAGACAGAAAGAAGAAGAAGAAAGAAAGAATTAAAAAAAAAAACCCGCCTAACCCAAACTAAACTAAACCAAACCAAAATCCCAAATAATAACAACAACAAAACCTCGAAATAACAAAAAAAAAACCAAACAAACAAGAAATTAAAAAGGGACCAAAAGACCCCCCCCCCTCCCCAAGAAAACATTCACCCACACCCCATTACATAGGCCTACAAAAAAATCAATTTTAAAAAATAACGGCTGTTTGATATTCCATTCTTTTCTGTCGACGATCTCTCTCCCCCTCTCCCTCCCCCTCTCCCTCGCTTTGTGCGTGAGGGCGTGTGTGTGTTTAATGATTGATTGAAAGCCTTTTTTTAAATGTCATTACCCTATTAAACTGACTTACAAATTGATGCTACGTGGCGCATTTTTACAGCCCATTTTGGTGAATACCCCTTCTGATAGAATCAATGTAATTGAAGGTTGCTGCTATACACTCGTAAAGACTAGTGTATGGAAATCAACCTTGCTGGGGGGGGGGGGGGGGGAGATAATATTCTTATGGAATATGAATGAATAAAATCGTCCTTCATTTTTATTTTTTTTTTAATTAATTTTATTTTTGTATCGAATCACCAGGATCTCATTGATGCGACATACCACAAGTCGTATCTACCATAACATGAAACCTGTAAGAATTTCAGCTGGAAAGCTCAAACTTCGTTTAAGTCATATGCCTATGTTTGCTGTTTTATTCTATATACAGTGTGAAAGACACAACATAATAGTTTCTCAAATGTACTTTCTTGAAAGTATTTTAAATCTTATCCCGATTATGCTGAGAACCGAGAACTGAACGTGTTGTCATAACAGTGACAAATAATTTCGAAGGAATATGCATGATTGGCCAAGATGAACTGCTCTTGTCCCATGAATAATCACATCATAAACGGTATTCTGTAAAGTTAATACACCGGATAACAATAACTGGCTTTTCAGACGAACCTGGAATTCCCCATGATAAGAACTATAATTGCCCACGATTATATTGTTCGATATCAGCGGCTACGTCATTGCTATTGCGACATAACAATTTTTTACATTTCCTTTCTCGTGCATTGTTAAATAGTAAGGCTTTACAGTTGCTCAGGAGAACATTATAGGAGTGCAGGTGATAATGGCGGCCACAAGTGTCAAGGAATTGAATCGGGAATTAGACTGTCCCGTTTGTATGGATACTCTAAAGAACCCGAAACTTCTTCAATGCTCTCATGCATTTTGTGAGGAGTGTTTGAAGCAGTGTGAAAAAAACTCAGAAGTCGGCTCAGGCAAGATTAGGTGCCCGAAATGCAGAAATGTGACTACTCTTTCAGGAGAGGGTGTGGCGGGACTGAAGTCCAACCCGCTGATTGGCAGGCTGCTCGAGGTTTTAGAGGCAAAGAAGAACTCGAGCAAGATCATGTGTGATGCATGTGGGGATAGTGATGCGCCTTTGACAACCTACTGCCGAGACTGTTTCCATTTCATTTGTGATTCCTGCGCTTCTTGTCACGGTAAAATGAAGCTGTTGATGAAGGACCACCGCACAGTTCCCCTGGACAAGATTGTCAACGGAACCATCAAGATCAAGTGGAGTGAGGAGGGTTTGTGGAGAAAGGCGTACGAGTGCGAAGAGCATAGCGGTGAAATGCGGAGGTTCTACTGCAAGACTTGCAAGCGACGTATCTGCAGGGACTGCATCGTTCTCGATCATGTCAAACCTGATCACGACTGCACTACAGTTCAGAAGATGTTTCAAGAGATCCAGGAGAAAGTAAAAGATCTTGTGAAAAGCTGCGGTGAAAAAGATGAGAAAATTTGCACCATGCTAAACGATGTTGAAGAAAAAGGAAAAGAGGCGAGCGGAAAGATTAAAGGGATGAAGAAAAGTATCAAAGACTCCAAAGCGACGGCTGTTGCCACTCTGAACAAAGCAGAGGGTGAACTTTTGAAAGAGGTTGAGGTGTTCGAGAGAAAGCTCAGTGAGAAAATACAAGTTTTCAGAGAAAGCTTACAAACTACAAAAGGTGATCTCGAAAAGGTGCAGTCAAAGGCTAAAGATGTAATTTCAGCAAAAGATATCGATGACCTCAATAGAGCATCCTTCTTTCCGGAAGATATTCTCAGAGAACTCGAAGAACTGATTGCATCGGAGTCGCCCACCATGACCATTTCGAAGGATCTCATGGCTCTGAAATGTACCATGGTTCAAGGACCAAAGTTGCCGAAGCAAATGTTGCCGATTGCTAAGTTGTCGTTGCCGCATATTTGGCGAGAGACTAAAGTGCTCCCGAACTCTCACAAAGACATTGTGAACATCTTCTGTGACGGAATATCAGTTTATATTGCGTGCAAGAAAGAAATTTATAAGAAACGACTGTCTTGCAATGGCGATTCATCCCAGTGGCTGAAGCTGCATCATTCTAACGTCAACATCAAACAAGTAGTAGACATGGCGATATCAGTGAAAGACAACACCCTCTCCCTCGTTGCTGAGATCAACCCATTGGGTACGCAACTCTACAAGTTCAAGCTAGACGACTTTCAGACATTTCAGCAACTTACAAAAGCCTCGCCATCCCTTTTCACACCCTCGCCATGCGTTCTCACTTACAGTGCAAGAATCACCATTGACTCTCAGTCCCGCACTGTTATTGCTGATAACATGCCAGCCTTTCTAAGTGTAGCCCAGACCAGTGTGACACCAGAATCAGTCGGAGACGGCAAACGGAGACAATCGTCACCATCGGCAACAAATGGCAACGCAGCTGTAAACACATCAGCTTTCACTTTCGTTGGTCAACATGGTCAAAGTGGTACAGCTAAGAGACCAGTGGCAGCCGTTGGTGGTGAATTTCAGTTTGGTCCGAAACTGCCTCAACAGCAATATGACTTCACTGGCCTCATTCCAAGCTGTAATACAGGTAAAGTAAAACATTTAAAACGATAAGGCCTACAGTGAGACAATTTATGCAATTTTATGCAATTGTAGCGTATACGAGGCACTATGTGCTTTTAATGTTTCATGCTGACTGAAAATTTTAGCGAAGGAATAAACAAAACTGCATATTGTAACTGCATGTAATATGTACGGATAATGCATCAACACTTGAAATAGCTAGCTTGACACAGTTTTCTGTTTCTTCTTGTTATGTTGTTACAGCTAATGCACAAACTTTCAGCTTCAAGGGGAGTCCTACCATGTTGCCTGCCAAGGTAGAAACTGATCCTTCACCAGAGGCTTCGACAGAACAAGACGTAAAAACAGAGAGTACCATGTTTGGGCAATGCAACTTCAAGATATCATCGACAATCTACAGATGTAAACCTAAGGGATTCTCCACTCCTACCGGCTTCACCTTGGGTAATCCCCAGGGGCCCCAATCCTCTGCAGATAATTTCAAGGTTCCCTTTGACAAGGTGCAATGTCTTGCAGCCGCCAAGTCTGGTCAGTTGGTGTTCCTCCGCTGGGATAAGAAAGCCGTCATCATCACCGACGAAGACGGGAGAGTCCAGCATGAAATTAAGGAACCTTGGAGGATGTACTTGTCCATCTCCTGCACAGAGAGTGACGCCCTCTACGTTCTGTCAGCTTCTTGGGGCAGCCACACTATCTCGCTCACCAAGCACTCCTTGGAAAATGGAAGTCTCCTCGAGTACGTCATCGAAGAGCTGGACGTGTCCGGAAAATTTCCTTCGGACGAATGGCCGGTCATTTGCAACCATGGTGACGAACTTGTGATAATGAATATAGGAGAGGTGATCCATGTGTATTCGGCAGAAGCTTGGGATATATTAGATGATCGTCGGTCCGACGGCGTTAATTAGGGCAACAATGATGGTGATAAGTAATCAGTCAATGAATCCTTACAAGAAACTATACTGCACCCATTTTCTAACCGTATTATTTCGAGTGGCCAAGATAAATGGAAAATCCTTATTCCCCCTTAAAAAGAGTGTTAATGACATTTGCACCTTCTGTTACTATCAGGATCTGTAGATTATATAATGCAGCCCACTGGTTTGGTTTTTGGACCGCATTGCGACTTATTTAACCAATATTCTTTCATTCACTATAATATTACTTTTTATAATATGTTGATATGTATATTTGTAGATTTGAAACTAATTGTTTCCTTCCTTCTCAAACTGTGGACTAAGTTACCATTAAAAATTAAGAAATCTCCAACTAAAGTATGATTAAGATTAAGACTTACTTCTCTTCATTTACCTGTTCACTATCGTTTAAACACATCAGGAGCTCTTGCAGCGCCGAAGACCTTATCCGCTTTATAAACTGATATATTATTATATTATTTTTTTGTCAGTGGAATTTGACCTCGAGAAAATGATGTGCAATGATCAAAAATATTTTAAAGGAAAATAACAGGAACAAAAACGAATTTAGGCAATTTCACTAGAAAGAAATCAGATAAATGATAAGAATAAATGATAATGATAATGATAAGGATATGGATTTTAAAGAGATACAAACAATATGTGGCCAATCGATTGAGACAAACCGACAATTCTGTCAACATGGTCAAGGAACTAAATGAATATCAATACCGATGACTTTTTGCACACTGCTCGCTTTTTATATTTCAAAATGATTTCCCACGACATTTTTTTTGTGTGTGTAAGGCTACCTGCTAGTATATAATCTAGTGTGTGTATGCACCTGTTTGAAATAGATAATTATTTTTCAGACATTATAGTGGAAAATAATTGTGGATAACTGTGTTTACAAAGTATGGTAGATATATAATTGAACAGATGCATGTTATTAAATTTGCAGAATATAATACTGGACAAAGCATTGTACGTGTAATGTCATAGAAACGTGATAATCTTGTGAAAATGAGTTGAGATAATCTTGTGAAAATGAGTCATGATTATCTTGTTTATTTCAAGTCCATGATTTTCAGAAGCATAAAGCGTTGGCAATCGATTTGATGCGGAGGGGGGGGGGGGGGGGGGGGGGGGAGTTAGGGAGATAGGCTTTCGGCTTATACCTGAATCCGGGCTATGAACCTTTTGAGTAAGAGGTTATTGGAGTCAGAAGTCACTTGTGGATATTTGCCTATGTAATTATATCTGTTCTTGCTTTTTTCTACACTTTAACAAGTGGTTGAAAATATTTCAAGTAGAACTTAAAATGAAAGAGTGTAGAAAGACTAGTACTTAATTACACCATTTTGTTTTCAGGAACTGGCCTTCGTCTAAGCTGAATCCTGCCTTAGAACTTAGAACTTTTAAAATATTATTTATTCATTTATTTACTTCTTTATTTATTTACTTATTTATTTATTTATTTATTTCTGCATGGTTCAACAGATTACATATAGAATGATCACTACCGCAGCAAACAGTCATAAGCACAACTAAAAAAATAGGAAAAGAAATATAGATCAATATACGTGTAACTTTGTAAATACATGTAATAGAGAAACATACAGAGGTATGGCAATATAAGCTTAATGCTTGAGACGGTGCCATACCTTACCATCCAAAAAAGAACCAAACAGACAAACAAACAACATATTTTCATAAAATGGTGGGGGGGGGGGGGGGAGAATTAAAGTCAAATTAACTAACTATTAACTTCTAACTAAACTGGATAAATTAACTTACACAACATTTAAGGATATATGATAAACTGTTATGCCCGAAAATTGAAACGTAAACATGTACAAAAATAAGTATGAAAGGTCTTACTATTAGAAATGAAAATGATCTTATACTGAGCATAAGCATGAGAAAAAAACAAACAAACAACAATGACTTTGAAACAGTAATTACAACTTTAAGCAGGCGCTTGACTGCTCTTTTGAAGGATTGCACGGTTAATAAATTTCGAGTGTCATTAGGTCAGTGATCATTTTTTCTATGTTCTTGCTTCTTCTTACACCTTATCATGTTTCACAAGCTGAAAATTTTTTTAAAAGTACTCATTTTGCTTCATGAAAGTGCGTAGAAAGACAGGCACTATTTTACGTTATGTTGTTAGTTTGTTTGTTTTCAAGGACAAGCCTTCGGCTTACCATAATCCTACCAATGGCTTTTGATAGGTCAGTGGTCCGTTTGTAAATGCTAATATAGTAATGTTTGTAATTGCTTCTTGTAGTACTCTCCCAAGTTGTGGAATTTTTTTTTAAGTATGTAATTGTCAAATTAATGTGTGTAGAGAAATTGAAATTTTTCACTATTTGCGTTCAAGGTGATCCTTTTACATTCTTTGATTAGTTTTATATACAGTAATAATATTTGGAAATCATACTTCTTGGTAAAGCAAATAAAGTGTATAAAACAACAAAGGTTTGTGTTCAAGAAAAAGGAAAATTTTGCTTTTGCTTTCGCATGAGTTTATTTTGCATTCCTAATTGTGCCAGAATAAAAATGTGCCTCGAAACTAATATTAACCTGATTATAAGGAACTATTTTTGGTCTTTCTCTCTCTCTCTCTCTCTCTCTCTCTCTCTCTCTCTCGTAATTT
>CM057160.1:2499091-2544238 GCA_029962745.1 Echinometra lucunter | reverse complement strand
CACTTAACGTTTATTTCATTTTCAGACAATATTACAAAAAACTGGGTAAGGGTTCATGCTCATTCATTAGCTGCTGATAAGCTGCTCCTCTCCCTCAATGTATAATGTTAGGGGCACGATCCTGAATGAATGGTAGGCAAACAAGACGGAGCTTTTTAATTGATAGAAAGAACAGAAATAAGAACTTTTAGACATAGTAATATTTTCCAAAACTGATGGGGACTGGGGTTCATACTCGGTATCAGTTGCAAATCTAGCACTGGTAGCGTCAGAGAATCCCTCTTCCCAACCTCCTAGTCTGAAGGTCCTAACACAAATGAGACTATGAAGCCAGATGTAGCTCTCGAAATCCTTTAAATCATGTTAATTGCTATAAACTTTCGGCCGGAGGGGCCTTCATCAAGCCTATACAAACGAAAACAAAGAAACGAACTAAGAAACGAATTGTGATAATGTAACCATTTTTGTCTTTTTAAGAAAACTGAAATATGTTTATGATTATGTGTGCATGCATAGATACAGGAATACGAAAACAACATAAAGAAAAAATTAATGATGTATGTGATGAGGCTAAGAGAGGTTCCGTACCGTGAAAATTTACTCACATAATTCATTATGATAATCGGCCACGTATTAATCATATGAATAGCGTGATGAATACTCTCGCCATCATCAGTCCAATGCACGAATGATTCATCACGTAATTATGTGATGAATTTGATATGATATGATGATGTACGTAGCAGCCTGGTATATTATGTATGATGAGTTAGATGATAAATTATGTTAATGTGAATTATACGAATTATATGAATTATATTACAATGGATTAAAGTGTTGTTAAAATGTTATGTAAAGTATGATGGACCACAAGCCACCTCACAATGCATGGACATTCCGATGGCGTTATCTACATCTATCTGTCTATCTATCTATCTATCTATCTATCTATCTATCTATCTATCTATCTAGCAAAAGCTACCTCACCATGCATGGACATTCCGATGGCGATATCTACATCTATCTATCTATCTATCTATCTATCTATCTATCTATCTATCTATCAATCACAAGCCACCTCACCATGCATGGACACTCTAATGGCGATATCTACATCTATCTATCTATCTATCTATCTATCTATCTATCTATCTATCTATCTATCTATCTATCTTCTATCTATATTTATCTATCTATCTATCTATCTATCTATCTATCTATCTATCTATCTGTCTGTCTATCTATCACAAGCCACCTCACTATGCATGGACATTCCGAGTGCGATATCTACATCTATCTATCTATCTATCTATCTATCTATCTATCACAAGCCACCTCACCATGCATGGACACTCTAATGGCGATATCTACATCTATCTATCTATCTATCTATCTATGTATCTATCTATCTATCTATCTATCTATATCTATGTATATATGTATCTATCTATCTATCTATCTATCAATCTATCTATCTATTTATCTATCTATATCTATCTATCTATCTATCTATCTATCTACCTACTTATCTATCTATCTATCTATCTATCTATCTATCTATCTATCTATTTATCTATCCATCTATCACAAGCCACCTCACCATGCATGGACACACCAATGGCGATATCTACATCTATCTATCTATCTATCTATCTATCTATCTATCTATCTATCTATCTATCTATCACAAGCCACCTCACGAGACATGGACACTCCAATAGCGATATCTACATATATCTATCTATCTATCTATCTATCTATCTATCTATCTATCTATCTATCTATCTATCTATCTATATATTTATCTATTTATTTATTTATCTATCTATTTATTCATCTATTCATCTAGAATAAGAAAATATCAGTTCTGCTTCGGAATAGTATTAAACAGAATAAAAGTAGACGATAAAGTAACAAATTCCCTTGGACGAAACAGTTTGCGAATTTTTGCCTTTAGGGCTTCATCAGGAAAACTATCTATCTATCTATCTATCTATGTATCTATCTATCTGTCTGTCTATGTGTGTATCTATCTATCTTTCTTTCTTTCTTTCTTTCTTTTTTCTTTCTTTCTATCTGTCTATCCATCCATCCATCCATCTGTCTATCTATCTATCTATATATATATCTATCTATCTATCTATCTATCTATCTATCTATCTATCTATCTATCTATATATCTATATATCTTTCTTTCTATCTGTCTATCTATCTATCTATCTATCTATCCATCTTTCTTTCTTTCTTTCTATCTGTCTATCCATCCATCCATCCCTCTATCTATCTATCTATCTATCTATCTATCTATCTATGTATCTATCTATCCATCCATCTAAAATAAGAGAATATCAGTTCTGCTTCGGAATGGTATAAGTAGAATAAAATTAGACAAAGTAACAAATTCCGTGAGACAAAAAAAGTTTACGTATTTTCGCCCATAATAATAGGGCTTCATCAGGAAACTTTGTATGTAGGTAATGGGTATGTGTGTATTTATGTGTGTATGTATGTATGCAGATCTATCTATCTAATCATCAAGCTATATTTCTATCTTTCCATCTATCTATCTATCATCTTTCTATCTATCTATCTATCTATCATTCTTTCAGTCCGTACTGTATAGCTGTCGATCTACCTACTTACATGTCAATGTATCTGTTTATTATCTACGCAGTATTACCTGTTTGTCTGTCTGACCATATCTGTCTGTTTAACTATTTTTCTTTATATGTCTGATTCTTTCTTTATCTGTGTATATCGAGACATTCATAATAGACGTGACCGGGGGGGGGGGGGGGCGGTTTCAACTTAGAATGAGCGATAGGGGTGGGGAATCGGGGTGAATTTACATAGAGCAACCATCAAGAAGGAATAGCTTCATGGTTTCTACTTTCTAAGCATTACTGTTTTATCTTTTGAAAGATTTCCTTCTCAGTATTTTGTTCCTATTTGTAAGAAGGCTATACTTATTCCACATGCTGTGTCGGCTTGGATTGGGGCACACCCCCTTTTCTTAAAAAAAAAAAAAAAGAAGTAAACTGGGCAGGAGACTTTTTTTTCTTGGGGGGGGGGGGGGAGGGGGCTGACATCCAAACAGGCGGGGTCCAGAGGGAGGGCTGGGCTCCATGAATTCCTTTGTTTTTTATGTTTTTGCGAACCTATGAACAATTTAAACAGCAATAGGCCTAAGGTTTTCTTATTTTTTATTTTTTATTTATTTATTTATTTTTTTTATTTTTTAAATTTCTAGCCGAAATAGTGAGGGATGACTCCCCGCTCCAGCGGCCCCTGTATCGTCTCAATAGCAAGGACATAAGGGGCGGACCCAGGACTGGGCGGACCTCACCCCCGCATGCCATAATTTTATACCCCCCCCCCCCCCCCCCCCCCCCCCCCCCCCCCCCCCCGCCTACATTCCGCCATTCTCAGGTATACATAACGCTAGCCCTGCGACTGCCGCGTGCGGCTTGCTCAAAGACTATACCTGTGTTGTTGCTTGGAAGCGGACGCTGTTCGGAATTCTCAGTCGATTTGAGTATTTTTACGGTTAAATTTCGAGTTCATTTTTGCGTGAGAGGCTAATGCGACCGGATTCATAGGTGAGTTTATTAATAAATTATTATTAATACAGACTGTATAGCAGAGGAGGGTTGAATAACACGTTTGGAAAGGTAAATCATTGTGTTTTCAAGACGTTTTTACAGTCTACAGTACAATTTGTTAAGTACAGTCCCATACGTCGTAGATTGCGTTATTAAATTAAAACATCGAGCTTGTTTTTTTTATTTTTTTAATTTTTTTTTATTTGTGTGGCTTTTTTTTTTAAGTTTCAGTTTTAGAATTTTGTAGATTTAATGACCTACACGACATGCACGAAGCTACGATCATGACGATAGACCATAGGGTCTAGACTCTAGAGATCGATCTAGAATCTATTTGTTTTTAAGTTGAATCTTATAGTTAACTTGTAACGTTAACGTTATTTTGTTAAAAAATAATTAACGTTAGATCTAACTTTAGATCTAAGTCAGGCCTAGAATCTATTTTCAAAGAGATGTGGCAAATCCCGAGAATAGGAGGACCAGACTCATGCATGGCGGAGAAAGCAAGATTCTGAGGTATGGGACAGTCCGACAAGGTCATAATCGAGTTCAAAATGACTTTCATTTATGTTTTTGCTACTCTAATCATGTTCTAACATATCTTCTTCCTGTTGAGCAGCCACAATCAACTAGCTGATTATTTCTGTATTTTTTTAATTGTTTCATTGTCTCTCCTCTTTCACTTTAATTCATTTCTCTGTCTCCTTCCCTTTTCTCTCTGCCTCCCATATCCCCGTCCCTCCTCTCTCTCTGTCTCTCTGTCTTTCGATCTTCTTAATACCAGCCAAGACAAGAAGCAGCCAGGACCAATGAGTGATCCATCATCAAGTCTCAGAAAAAATAAGAAGATGCCCCTACCCGGTGTCAAACAACCCCCGGGGTAAGTAGTACTCCTCCATTTTTAGCCCCCCATCTATTTGCAAATTAAAAAAAATCAGTAGGCAGAGACAGAGTAGGCCTACTCCAACACAATGCTTTGGTTTTGTAGAATTTGAATTACTACAAATTTTGAAGTTTTGTGTGTGTTTTATGTAAATGAATGATATATGTGGAATCAAAGAAAAGACACAGAGGCAAATTAGGGCATATTTTATGGCCTTCCAGTGGCAGAAGGTGGGGACCAATCAAATTCTTACAAAGTTAGCCCAATATATGTTGTCATGAGTTTGTCTGTGGAAGTGTTTGCATTAGAGTGTGAACTATTTTTTATGGGCCATTATGAGGCCCAGTAAAGAAAATTGAAGGGGGAGGGGGGGGGGGGGGATGGAGTGGGTTGATACTGGATATCTGAATGAACTGTTAGGATGACTTAATATTCTCTGAAGAATTTACAATGTACATCATTGTGCTGCTGAAATGATCATCTTATAACATTAATATCAGGAATGTTGTGAATGTGGTTGATATGAACATGTATATGCCAACAATTTTCATTTTAGAATTGGTTATAGTGCTCATCAGGGCCCCGTTTCATAAAACTTGTTATCAGTAACAACTGCCACATTTCCATGACAAATTTGCTCTCAGCCAGTCAGATGCAAGGATTTCAGTAGCTTATAACAGTTATTGCAACTTGTAGTTGATAATGAGTTTTATTTTTGTGTACTACACATTTAAAACATTTTTCTAATTACCTTTCACAGGGGCTGCAGAAGGTTTTTTTGAGTGGGCTGGGGGGGGGGGGGGGGGGGGGGGGGGGGGGGCTGACACCCAGGCAGGATGGTTCCAGCCCCCTGAAGCATTTAGGCATTTGTGAGTTTGGGATCCCATGAACATTTTAAATTACTACGTTAATACAATTTATTGTTTTTAATTTTTAATTTTAGTTTTAGCCAAAATTGTGGGGAGGGTGCAGACACGTCATCCCCCTTCCCCCGCACCCCCTAATCCATTGTAATGATGCTGCATATATCCTATTCTGTGGTGTCAATAAAAACTAATGTCAGTGTTCCGCAACTTGTTACAGACCACTTCATGCAGGAAATCTTATGTCTCAATTCATATTATAGTGGAAACTTATTTATAAAGAGCTCTGATATAACAATATTCCTTTTATAACAAGTTAATTTCACTGGTACCAGGTCTTTATGTTTGATTTTTTTGCTCTGATATATAACGAGGTAATTTTCTTGGTTTATTATAGTGAGTTTCCACTGTATTTTTTTTTTTTGCAGGCAAAGGGCTGTTCCATTTAGGAGTCAACCGGCAGACTTCCTGTGTAAGTTATCCTAATTCAGACATTCATGTAAGATACTGCAGGCCTGAATTTCGCGAAAGGGGTTTATTTTTTTAAACCTTGGTCTAAACCGTTGTTTAAGTACTTGGATTAATGTACAATGCTTTTCTCAATGTCAAAAGGAAGAAATTTATTTCTGTATTAAAAAGTTTTTAAGATGCTTTTATATTTTTACAACCTTGAATAAATAAATGTGAGAATATGGTAACAGAGGCCAGAGATTCAATAAGACTTCTAAATACATGTAACCATTGATTTGGAAGTTACCGCTAAAGCCACTTTATCAAGAGTTTGTTCAGAGTTTTTTTTAATCCTTCGCCTCTGCTGAATTAGAAATTTTCTATGAATTTACAGTTTTACTAATGATTTTTACTCTTGTTTAGCTCCTTCTGATTTGGATGACTTTGAGGATGTTCTGAGCAGGACCTCTTCAAGACTCTCCACCACGAGCCATAGGGGTGACCTTGGGTCACTACCAGGTCAAAAGGTCAACCAGCTTCCAAAGATCACCCCCAGGGACAAGAAAAATCGTGAGCATGAAAGAATCCTGAAGACATTTTTTGAAATTTAAATATATCTATATGTATTTGTACTTGATGTCAATTCTGATTTAGGCAGTAATTATGAATGAAAGAAATTAGGTGGAATAATCAAACAACTAATCTTCAAAGCCTGGCTGACTATAGTCATGAAGACATATTCCAGGCCTCACTTGGCCATTACTTTTTCATCTCATTGTAGGAACCTATTAGATATGCATTATGCAAAAAATGAATTGCTGCCACTTTTGGGACATCTGCCTGGGCACACAAGGTGATATTTCATTGATATCTCAACAAATCTCTCTTTTTGTTGATGTCCATGTACAGTTTGCATAGTATTTCCAGTGAAACAAGAGAGACAGACCCCCCCCCCAGCTTTTTCATCATCTGTATGTGGAGCCTTACATGTAGAATAATGATAACATGGAGGATTTCTATAACAACTGTACTTGACAGAGATGGAATACATGTACATGTAATGAACCATTACATCATTCATATACAGGCTGTAGTAATGTTTCTATATTTACTTTCAAGTATGAAAAAGGTCTGTTTATTTTGCATTTTCCCGATTGTAGCCCCTTCAGATATAGACCTAATGTCTAGCATGATGGGGCGCATATCCAAACTAGAACTCCAGGTGAAATACTATGCAAAGGAGATCATTGAAAAGGTGAGTTTGACAAAATAATAATATTCTGTTCTTGTATATCGTGTCTCACATTATGATGCTTTTCCAAAGGATTTTGGATAGTATAATCAAGCTTTAAAGTGTACCAATCACAAAAAGATCTTGGGTCTGTATGTTTGAAGTTCCATGTCACATGCAAAATATGAGCTGCAAATATTCTATAAAAATATACTGCAAGTTAAATATACTATGAATATGCATAAAACGGCTAGTGAGGAGACTAGTTGATGTATGTGCCGGCATGCATTAGGACATTTACGGGATCAAAGAGCCATCTGATTCCATAAACACCCTAATTGTGTGGTCTCATGTTATCCTTTATTTTCTTAAAACTCCTTAACCATTAACCCCCAGAATGGGTAAAGATTTTTTGTGTTATTTCACATGCACTAGCTGTACATAAATTTTTTATTTTGTTCAGATGATTGATATACTTTAAAAGCTCCTGCAAATGTAATTCTCAGCACATTAAAGGGAAGGAATAGATCATACTAAAATACCCACCTACTACACCTTGATGGGATGTGGCAAATGTAGATTAATGTCTTTCAAAATGACAGTAGTGCCATGGCACAGAATTGAACCCTATGCCTTTGATCTGCAGTTTGTTGACTTATCCACTACATCACAACAATTGTTTTGCAACACATCCATATTGCTCTTTTTAAAGGCACTAATGTATCTCTTGTTGCCCAGCAGAAAGGTGCAAATGGAAGCATGACAACAAATTCACTTTCTTGTGTCACATATTCATTGCCACATATTACAGTCCCATGTATGTTTTCCACAATGTTACCATTGATCTCTCTTTCCCCTTCAAAAACAACATTAAACCTATGAAAATCACTGGCATCTATTTTCGTTTTCTCAAAGTTTTGACTTGTGTATTTCTTTCGGTTCATGATTTTTATTGTCATATTTCTTTCAGGATAAGAAGATAAATATCTTGGAGGAGAAAATTGGTTTGATGAAAAAATATCAGGGTAAGTATAGTATTTTGTGATCATACTTCTGATATGATACAATAATTTCTTTGAAAGATCATATTCCAATATACTAATTAGCTCCTTTGATCAATAATTATTTGTTCTACATGACAAGTTTTTATCATTTTATTTCCGTAAGACTAAGAACCTAAAAATCCTATTGCAACCCTGACCTATCTATGTATGTTTGACAAAATAAGGCTCAGAGCAAATCTTTGCTGGAGCATATTTTTTCAAGTCATCAGTCATCTATGCTACACATCCGGGGGGGGGGGGAATTTTTTTCTTGAATGAGATATATTTCTGTTAATCTGTTTTATGTATCTTACAGGTGAACCTGATATTGAGTCTCAGAGAGTCAAAGAATTAGAGAGAAAATGTCAATCTTTACAGGAACAGATACAAGATATGGAGGTAAGAGTACTCATGTAGTGCATAATACATACATATAGATAATACTCTCAATACAATGGGCTTGATGCATACACAAGCTAGGGCCATACCCATATTCTCTGTTTTGTTTGAGCAGCTGAATGTCAAATCAGACTCTCCCATTGATTTTGTACCATGCTCTTGTTTCTTATATTAGCATTAATATGAATATACTGGAATTTAAACTCAAATTGGTTTTAGATATTGTACTGAACTATTTCATTTGACATTACTGCAATATTCCGAAAAAAAAATTTGTTTCCTATCTGGTGAAAAAGTGCCATGGTATCCATGGTGCAACCACTATATATACCTGTGGGGCAACCATGGTAATTTGATAATGTACTGTCAGATGACTGTGATTGTACAATGCGTACTGTTTTTACACGGGTCCTGTTTTCCCTGCTCTTCCTATTTATTAATGGGGGGGGGGGCATGATTATTCATACCATAATTATGCTGCCCAGGGAATGGACATTGTGCACACATTCACTGATCTGGAATCTGCTAATTATTATCATCATTTAGAAAGACCTCTTATGAACATGTAAGCCACTTTATGCGTCTCCCTGGGATGGCTCTTATTTAATATACCATTACAGGTATGGATAAAGATAAAGGAAAAAATCTGTTTCTTCTTTTTGACAGGACTTTTTATCTGACTATGGCATGGTTTGGGTAGGTGGTACACATGAAGAGGATGAATCTAAGAATTCCAAGGTAGATGGGCTCTACCAGGAGTTGGATGCTGATACCACTAGCAAGAATCAAGGGTTGTGGAGGCCAGGTATGTAGGATTTACGGTGGGTCAGTTTGGAATCTTAAGTTCATTGTTTGTTACTGAAATGATGAGAATATTTGGATTGTACATGTATGCTATTGTGAAATGCTTTTGATTTGGATATTGATTACAGTTTTTGAAACTGAAAATGATATTGGTGATTACGGAGTGATAATGGCCTCTTTGTTGATGATTACAATAATTTTCAGTGATGATGATGATGATGATGATAATGGGGATGATGATGGTGGTTGTGATGGTGGTGATTGTCAATGTCAGTGATGATGATGATGATGATTTCGATGATGATTGCTGTGATGTTGATGATTTTCAGTGATGATAATGATTATGTTGATGATGAGGATGATGATGGTGATGATTAAGGGAAGGAGGAGGATGAAAATGATCTTTATGATAATTGTGATGATGATGATGATGGTGATGATGATGATGATGATGATGATGATGATGATGATGATGATGATGATGATGATGATGATGATACCATTGGTCTTAGGCCAAAAGGCCCTTAACAGATTTTTGTGTGTGTTATGTTAAAAGGCCCTAATATTTTCAAGCCTGTTTTTTGGCCTGTAAAATGTAAAGTTTGCATGTTTTCAGATTTGGTAAAATGGAATACATTTTAAAAGTGCAGATTCAGTTATTGTAATCAAAATAAACTTCCAAGATGGAATAACTTCACACGAGCACTTCACATAGGGACCAAAAACTTCAAACACGATTTTCTCTTAAGTGTTAAAATCTGTTACGGACCTTTTGGCATACCTGTAAGACTCATGTGTTATGGTATCTCCCTTCTGTCTACCCTCCTTTCAGGGGCATCGTTTGTTTCATCAGAAGACTCCATTCCCAACTTCGACCTTGTCATCAAGAACGTCAAGGAACTGAACATCTTAGCCAGAGAAGGAGAGAAGAAGATACAGCACACAGTGAGTGGAGCACGCTTCAGGACAGTTGAGAGCATACCACTAACTCTCTATGCCAATGGGATCTTCATGTTCAGTGGACCCTTCCGTTCGTATGAGGAGCCGGAGACACAGGTAATCAGCAATTTCCTGTCTGCTTGCTGGTTGAATGAACTTATTATGGAATCACACATGAAAAAAAAATATGTGTATGAAGGTTGATTGATTTGTTTCTGCATGATTGTAAGAAAGGGACTTTGCACTATCACTATTTTTAAGAGCATGCTGACTTGGTTTTAAACTCTATCCCCTTTCTAGACTAGACCATTGATGTGTCCTGTAGACCTTTTATTTTACCAGATTCCCTCTTAAACCTAGGTCCACTTCACTCAAAGTTATCCAGATACTGTAATAATAACTGCTGATACAGGTTACTGGAATCCTCACTTTGAATGAACAATATTTGTATACATTGTTTTTACTTGAAATGCTGTGTATTAACATTTTTTATGTTGGGACTCTTTCCTTCTTGGTGTCAAAAGAACCTTACAATAACATAAAATGGAGGGTGGCATTACGTGAATCCTGTGTTTAAAAAATACCCCACCAGCTTATAACACAGGAACCCCATTGCCCTGCGTGTTATGTCAATGGGAGGTCAGGTGGGGAATCTGAAACCCCAATTTCAGATTTTGGGAGAGCTTCAATTCTCTCGTTTAAACTGGGGTGGGGTTCATTTGACTGCTGATAAGGCCTTGCGTGTAAGTCAATGGGAACTCAAGTGGGGTATCGACACCCCATTTTCAGTTTTTGGGGAAAGTTGAGTTTTTCTCGTTTAAACTGGGGTGGGGTCGACTGCAGCTGCTGATAAGAGCCGAACAAACACCGCGCTGGAACCCGCAACAGGCCGATGAACAGCGTGGAGTGAGATTGCAGCTGTCCTCCTTACGTAATAGGATAAACAAACTATTAAGAGCTTCCTGGCTGAAAGTAATCTTGAAATAATGACTTTGTATTATATTTGTTTTAGGACATTAGCATGTCGAAAAAACGATTCAAAAATTTGATGAAGATCGAAATAAAATTTTGAACGATGCAAAATGACCCACAATTGCCGAAATAACAGTAAGTAAAAAAAATCTCCCAGACAAGTTTTGAGCTTGCATAATAACCAAGCGCCGCCGCATAAGCCGAGCTCGCTCGCCTATCGCCTAAGTAGCTAGCGTGCTCGATCGCTCTCAGCGGATACTTGGGAACTGCTAAACCGTATTACATAGCGTATAGATATTACGTTTTTCCATTTTAATCATCCATTATTTTTTGCTTAAAATTGTCTAAACTTGTTTTCTTCAACTAGGACCGGAATCTAAAATTCAATTTCTTCCTTGAAATATCACTACTTTTGCCTTTTAAATATTCCCCAATCAAAGTATTTTTTTCCTCCGCGGAGTAATAATCGGCAGTGCGACGTTCAGTTTCAACAACACGTGCATTCAGCGCAAGGACAGAAGCTGTTGTTTTTTCTTTTTTTCACAATTTTGAGGTTGGAACCAGTATGTGCTGCTAAAGTTTACTTTTAGGATGGCAGAAATCATCATGATAAGAGTAGGAGAGAGGGGCAGTACAGGAGATACCAAATAAGAAGGGGTACCATAGTAAATCTAGGATAATACATCTCTTTCCAGCTGAAGTTGAAACCCATTCGTTTGAGCATGGATAGGGTCCATGGCGGTTTGAGCATAGAGTTATTACTGGGTTCTGCAATGAGAGCTTTCATTTCTAAGGCTAACAAAATGCGAAAGAGGGAGGCAGGGGAATGGAAGAAGGTAGACACCAGTTTGAATTTGAGATGTTTGGAATAGAAGAATAAAATTCAAAAAAACACAACACTAGACATTTAATCAATATCAAATGAAAATAACAAATGTATGAATTTCACTTTATTTATTGACAAACGGTTCTTCCCTCTTGTCATACATTAGTCTCGTGCATGTCACAGCTCCACTATTTATTTTGTATTTGTTATACAAACATACACAAATATTCAAATTTTCTGATGCTTGAGAAGTGTTTAAGATCATGATTGCTTCTTTTTATCAAGAAAAGGGTTACATGCATGAAAAATTAAATATGATTAAAAAAAAAACAAATAGAAAAGAAAAAGATGGGATATGAAATTAGTTTGCTCCTTATTTTGATCGGCCTATACTAGGTTAAAGAATTGTTATATCAACAACAACAAAATGATAATTGTGTTATTTTCATTTGTTTAGCAAGAAATCGTAACTCTGTTATATTCGATGAAATTAGAAATATGAAATGCAGTAGAAACTCATTACAAAGTCCTTCACTATCTCCAACATGTAAATGTTATTCTTATTCAAGATTTTTGTGACATCAAACTTATAATGCAATTCACTGTTTCACCTATCAAAAAAGAAGAGTAAAACACAATACAAATAATTAAATATATAGATGGAATAATAAGACAGAGAGAGAAATGATTTCGAAATTTCAATATTACACTTACAGTCAAATCTATATATTGAAATTGTTTTAGTCTAATGGCAAAAAAATTCAGGCATGAAACCATCACGGATACAAATGCACCCTCACTGCATTGTGAAAGAAAACAGTTCCGGACTCACATGTTTATAATACCTCTCTCTCTCTCTCCCTCTCTCTCTCCCTCTGCCTGGCCGTATGAAGGTCACTTCTCCTTGGGGGGAAGGTGGATTATCTGGGAGAGTGTGTGGTTGTTTACTTAAGGATTACCATTCCTGCTGATATCGGGATGGGGGGGGGGGGGGGCAGTGAGAGAAGCTTGGAATTTGAAATTGGGGTGTCAGAGGAGATCTGTTTTTAAACACAAATTTTCGTAATGGGGATGATCCTTATCTGGCCAACCTTTTGGATATCAAGGCTTGATATTTCTCTCTTCTTTCATAGCAATGTATGGCAGATCTTATGGAAGGTTATTTCCCAACTGAACTACAGACCAGATATCCTGATGGTGTTCCTATCAAGGTGAGTTTCTGCAATGCATAGCGGTACAGCATCTCCTTTTAGTGACACATTGGCAGTATCTTAGATGCTAGATACATGAACAGAAAGAGACAAATTCAGTGAAATTCTAAATCCATTTTTAATGCTGTACATTGTGCTGTTCTCGAATAAGAGCGATTTATTTGTAACTAATCATTGAACTCTAAATTGGCAATGCAGTGTGAAATACGTACATTGTCATTATTTTCAATTGGTAATTTTTCTGTTAAATTTTGCCATTTTCATTTCTATTGGTTCATGTTACAAACAATTTTTTTTTTCAAATTATTTGGGAATGTAAAATGAGAATAATCGGTGCTAATTTGAGGAGGGAAATTAAAGCTTATTAACTTGGAGCTTAAGAAAACCTTGTACTGTGGGTTAATTCCTCTCTCCTTATTGACCTCAGTCTCACTGTAGTAGAACTGACTCCGGACCAATTTCTACCTGATCAATTCTTTGCAGTTAAGTGCATTGTAATGTTTTGGTTCTGTTATTGGTCTGGCATGAGTATTGTTGGTGTGATGAAGGTCATAATAATAATAATGATAACAACAACGACAACAACAACAACAACAACAATAATAATTATAATAATAATAATAATAATAATAATAATAATAATAATAATAATAATAATGATAACAACAACAACAATGATAATAATAATAATAATAATAATAATAATAATAATAATAATAATTATTATTATTATTATAATAATGACAATAATAATTATTATAATAATAATAATAATAATAATAATCATAATAATAATAATAATGATAATATTAGTATTATAATAATGATAATAATAATAATGATAATGATAATAATAATAATAATAATAATAATAATAATAATAATAATGATAATAATAATAGTAATGATAATAATAATAATAATAGTAATAATAATAATAATAATAATAATAATGATAATAATAATAATAATAATAATAATGATAATAATGATAATAATAATAATAATAATAATAATAATGATAATAATAATAATAACAATAATAAATGTGACTTATATAGCACCAAATCCACTCTGTGGAATACTCAAAGCGCATATAGAAATAATTAAGATTGGCTTTGTGCCTGAAGTAAATAACTTGGTCCTTCACTCTACCAGCCAATATCCTTATGATTATCTTTATGTAGTGTCACCAAATCTAGTTGCATGTACCATCTCCTTTTTGACAAATGACCACATCTTTAATCTTTTTAATTTTTAAAAAAATTTATGTACCACATCTTTTATTTGTTGAACACAGTTTGAATTTGTTCATAATACACATTTTTCATAGAACCCAGCTTGAGTTATATTGGACTTAGTATTCAACTGGTTAAAAAAGGTGTTTACTTTTTCAGGTCCCAAGGGGGATGTCCTGTGACTGCACTTTTTGTTTCATAATAAAGGAATTCACGCATTAATGTCTTTTACTCTCAAATTTCTCGTTCTGATCTTATTTGTAGGTGGATGATCAGAGGGATGTGATCTTCAAAGATCAACGTAACCGAGAATTCTTCCCTGGTACTGGGCTAGCTGTTGGTGGTAGTGATGATGGGTCATCCAGACTAGTACCCTCTAACCTGGATAAAGCTACCAGTATGGCAGGTAGTGGGCCACCAGTAAGTCAGGAACATAGACCAGTCAAGTTAAGAGAAACAAGCAAGCCACCAGGCAAGTGATGATACCAGGTTCTATGATCTGTGTACTGTTCGATGAAAATAAACTAAGTTAACTGATAACATTTATCTGCTAGTGTTATTTTTTAGAAATTATTTTCCACATTTAAGTTTATGGAAAGGAGCACCCCTATGATTCAGTGTGTTGTGATCTGATGAATTATCATTAATTTACTGATACTCCAAACTCCTTTTCCATTAACTCGTGGAATGTTTTTTTCTTCTTTTTTTTTTATTGGGGGGGGGGGGTATACATGCTAGTTATTCACAAATTATTGAGGTAATTGGTATGCTTTAGCTTTGCTGACTTTGATAGTTCTTTCTTTCTTTCTTCATATTGTTACTGATAGTCATACTCATATCTTTCTTCTCTGTTTACTTCATAGTGGACCCCATGTCAGTCGACCAGTTTCTTGGCAAGCTACACCCAACAGTAGGTACAGATGGGAAGGTTATTGATGTTAGATCATCAGTCGCAGACTTATTAAAGGTAAGCTGCCCTGTTGCATCTTTTCTAGAACTGAAATCCCATGTTGTATTGTGATGATATGCTGCTCCTTATGATGATTATTATGGTAAAATCTATGTGTTTCACCAAATTTATTGTGTTGCCGTTTTTATGTATGACTTGTAGTCTTATCTAAGTAACTTGTTATCACAGCTTTTATATTCTATTTGGCATGTGCTGTAGTTTCTGCGATTTATGTTGATAGCATGTTTTGATTGCTGTGGACACGCAGTCTCTGTATTGTCATGCACATTAATAAACCATTTTTTGTCGTATCGTATTGTGAAATATAAATAATCCCTTAGGCATGCAGTCATTGGATTTGTTTGTAAGCCTTTTTCACTTGAGATTATTCAAATACTGGGAAAATCCACCATGGCAGAAGAAAATAAACCATTTACAAGTAAAGGAATGAGGGCACTCATCTCAGGAAATACTTGAAAAATTATATACAACAACTGTACTTCCTGTACTCTTCATTCAACTTTTGTGGTGTATGTTGTTGTTATCAGGAGGAAACAATACCCAATGCAGTCACTGTAGTTGACACCCCCATCGTGCAAGATATCAAAGAGAGAGCACTGTCAGGAAAGATGGGTCAATCAGGTCGTCCGGTGTCTGCGAGGTCATCGCCGCGTAGTGATGTCACAACCCTTCGTGTCAAGTCGGAGAGTGGTGACCACACCTTCATCTTGAAGTTAAGATTCACAGATACCATAGGAAATCTTAGAATGCATCTTGATAAACAGAGGTAGGATGTCCTTGATAGATTATACAAATGATCGATGCATAAGAATACATTCATTATACAATCTGTGCAAACTCGAGTTAAGGCTGTGTGTATGTACATGTACTTCTGAGCCTAATGGCTTTTAGATGTTTATATAGCCTCAGCGAGATCAGATACATCATATAATGGACAGATGAAGACATGCATTTTTGTCAGTCAGTGCTAATGATATATGATAACAATAATCTTGATATCAGTAATAATAATAATGATAATAATAATAATAATAATAGTAATAATAATAATAATAATAATAATAATAATAATAATAATAATGATAATGATAATAATAATAATGATAATAATAATAATAATAGTAATAATAATAATAATAATAATAATAATAATAATAATGATAATGATAATAATAATAATGATAATAATAATAATAATAATAATAATAATAATAATAATAATGATAATGATAATAATAATAATGATAATAATAATAATAATAATAATAATAATAATAATAATAATAATAATAATGCTAATAAAAATACTACTACTAATAATAATAATGATAATAATAATGATAATGATAATGATAATGATCATGATAATCATAAGAAAATAATAGTCTTGTATTTTGTATACTGTAAGGAATAGGCCTAGCATGGGCGTCAATCAAGGGGAGACGGGAGGAAATCACCCCCCCCCCCCCCCCCCAATTTTAAGCTGAGGACCATTTTTTTCTTGCTTGTCAGCAAATTTTTGGTGAATGATCCCCCTGAGAATGGACTTTAGAAACATAGTTGCCAAACGAAAGAAACAAAACTTCAGTCTGCATCGGCAGTCTTATGGCTTTTGAAGACATAGCAAATGCATGCATTCACCTCAGTGAAAAGCTCATCAGGTAACACGCACCATCCATCCGTGCTCCTGCTTTTGAATAAATCATGTAAATCATGTTGCGCTGTGCAGACTTTAGTATGTGAGTGAGTGTGAGTTCAAGAGAAAATATGCTTTCTTCAATTTAAACAAAACCCCTTTATTTAGAATTTATGTTCTACATGTATGGAAGATATTTTGTATTCCTTTTATGCCTTTTGAATGATATATTCTTGAATCTGATATAAAATATAAAAGGGTGCTGTAAATGTTCTCTCCCTGGTTCTATTGTTGTTACAGGAAACCTCATTCTCCTGACTACATTCTGGTGACAACATTCCCGAACAGGACATACACCGACCTGAATTCAACACTGGAAGAATGTGGGTTAACACCAAATGCCACTGTTTTGATGAAATCTAAAAATAGATAGCACCAGCAGTCCTGCCCATTAAGAAACTTACACCGACCTGAATTCAACACTGGAAGAACGTGGGTTAACACCAAAGGCCACCGTCTTGATGAAGTCTAAGAATGAATAGCATGACAGATAGCATGACTCTATGATGCCTTACTAAAAAGTCAGCACACTTTACCCCAGTTGTACAATCTCCTCACTGGCTCCAGGTTCATGAAAGAATCATCTTCAAAGTTCTTCTTCATGTCTACAAAATCAGTCATGGCCTAGCTCCAAATATCTTGAAGATCTCATTTTTATCTGTTCATCATTATCTTCATCAACTGGACGTCTTAGTTCTCCAGCTATCTCCTGGACCCCGTTCATGACTTGTTATGGCAATATCGTGCCTTTTCCTCTCTTGCCCCCAAAACTCTGGAACTGTCTTCCTGTCTGTATTTTCAAAGCACTTCTTAAAAGTTGTCTTATTCAGGCAATCTTATAAGTAGTTAATGTATGTTTGTATTTGTTCTTCCATTTTTCGGTATTTTTTTTTTCCTCTTCATTCGTGAAGCACCATTCGTGTTAAATCATTCATTTTGTAAGTGATAATGAGAAATGAAGATAATCCTGTCTAATAGCTATACAGGCCTGAATTCACCATTTGAAGAAAGCAGATTAACGCCAAATGCCACCATTCTGATGAAAACTGGACAGACAGTGTCATCTTTCTTGCTTCTTGCTATGAGTGATCATAATGGAAGGTGTACATAATTATACCAAGCAAAAGCTACAATTATCCCTCTTGAACATTGGAAGGGAATGGATCAATACAAAATTCACCATTCCTATGAAATCTAGGAGCAGATGCTATGGAACAGCCTCTTTGCCTATTACAATATGATTATTACTATGAACATGGCGGACAAAGAAAGCAGAAAAAATAAACAACCTCTCATTCTACCCTTCACAATGGTTCTGGTAGTCAAAAGAACATCCCTTCACAGCTATTATGTTTAATCTTGTAGTTCAAGGTGAATATGCATGTGACACCTGTTCCACGTATTTTGGACAATAGCAGTGAAGGGATGTTCTTTTGACTACCAGAACCATTATGAAGGGTAGAATGAGGGGTTGTTTATTTTGTCTGCTTTCTTTGTCCGTCATGTTCCGTCATATCTTTCCACAAACAAAACAGGTGCTGTGCAGGCCAGGGTCCTGTTGCATAAAACTTACTTTTGATGGTAACTTTGCCATCAGTGGTAACTTCCATAGAAACCTTGAATTTGATTGGCTGTTTTGTTACAATGGTAGTTACCATTGACAGCAAAGTTACCATTATAGTTTTTATGCAATGGGGCCCAGGACCCCATTTCCTAAAACTTATCAATAACAAGTTGCAATAACTGTTATAAGCTACTAAAATCTTTGCATCTGATAGGCTGAGAGCAAATTTGTTATAGAAATGTAGCATTTGTTATTGATAACAAGTTTTATACCACGGGGCCCAGGTCTGTATTGAACACTGGATGTGAATGGATTAATGCTCATGGCACCATTTTGATGCAGTCTCAGCAGAAATTGTCATGCTTAATTGATACTTTTGGGGTTTTTTTCGTGAGTGAAAAGATGTTGATAATTGTTTGCAAAAGAAAATAATGTCTGAACAACTTCCACAAGAGTAAGCTACAGCTTGCCAGGCAGCTTGCCTGTTAAAAGATTGAAGGAAATTGACTGATATTAGTACAGTGTCTCCTAGGGGGTGTTTCACAAAGATGAAATGGATTTTAGATTTAGGATTGATTTTAAGCAGGGATTGATGTCACATACCTTTGTACAGCTTCATTTAAAAAAAAAAAAAAAAAAGTGTTTTATTAGTTTTCCAATCACATACTATCACGATATTTACAAGTTATTGATAATAATTTGACAATGATCATAGAATAATGAAAGCTTAAAATTGATTCCCTATATCCTGTTTCAGCATATCAATTTAAAGTTACTTAAAACTGATCGGATTGATTTTAAAATCAATTCTAACTTTTTGTGAAATACACACCCCCCTTGAAGTGACACTTACAGTATTTCTTGATCCAGAATGCTAGCAATTAAGAATTGTAAATGGGTAGAAAGAGAAAAATTCACAGAGCAGTTCAAGTCCATTTCCAGTGCAGCAGGTTGTGTTGTTCTCAAATGAGAGCAATTTTAATTTAACTTATCTAACTCTTGAAATTGGCAATGCACTAAAAATCATATATATCATCACTACGTGTGCAAAGTGGCAATTTCACGTCATATTTTCAGTTTTCATTCATTTTATATATATTTTCTTTCAAACTGTGTAGTAGGAGTGGAAAATGAAAATAATTGGTTGTGTTTTTTTAAGGGGTGTTCAGATATAAGGCAACATTGTGGCACAACAAAATTTTTAGCGTTCAGATATGGCGCGGCATTGTGGCGCCACTTATGTTAATGAACATGCATTAACGCGTCAACTCTCAAATAAGAGAACTTTGTCAAAACTTCGCAGATACATGTAATCTCATGACAACATATTTTGTGCTAACTTTTTAGGAATTTGATTGGTGTGCATTTTCTTGCAGCCAGGCAGCAACAAGAAAAATGTGTCCTGCCTCGGCGACATTTATTTGGTCGCCTCATACCCCATTGACTTGCGGGGATTTTGTGGCGCCACAATGTTGCCTCATATCTGAATGCCCCTTTAAGTTGATCTTGGTGTGATTGAGGCTTGCATGCTTATGAGTTGATGCCTTGCACCTTGACAAATGCCCAACTGTAACCTACCATAATCATGGCGTGAATAATATTTGTGACAATGCCCCTCCAGTTTCAAGCAAACAAATTGTCTTACACTGTAATCATTCAAAGGTTATTCATATTGAAGTTGTTTCAAGCAATGTTACTTAGGTATTGAAAAAGAAAGAGTTCTGGGGGGTGTTTCATAAAGCTGTTTGTAAGTTATGCACGACTTTACGCACGACTGGACATGTTCTTGGGTGCTAATCGGATTCTCAATCATTTACATGTAGCACAAGAACATATCACCAGTTGTGCGTAAAGTCCTTCGTAACTTACGAACAGCTTTATGAAACACCCCCCTGACTAATTATGTATAGTAATTTGAGTTCTTGAGTCAAACATCGTAACAACAGTAGCGGTGTCATGGTCTAGTGGATATGTCGCCGGACTGTAGATCATGTTTTGCTGTACGAGTCCTGCCTTGGTACTAATATATACGGCCGTGAGAGCGTCTGGTTGGAAACTATATGGTACCCGAAGTAACGCAAATGCGACTAAAATGGTTGCATTCACATTACTGAGGGCACCATAGTTTAACCAGACCTTCTCACGGCCGTATATATTTAGTATATATCCGTCATCTTTAGTAATAGTAAAAGGGCAGGATCTGCACTCTTAAAATCAGAGATTCTACATCTATAGGTATTCTAGATAACATTAGCGCTGTTGCAGTGTTTGCATTGTGTGCGGATCTAAATTTAACAAAATGATGACATCATCATTACGCTTTGGCGCCTAAAACAATAGACTCGCGCAAATTAATGTCGTCACAGTCAAGTACGCACTTTTTGTGTGATGTCATACGCTGTATATAGTATCCGTAAATAGTAGGTCCCGACGAACTATTAACGGCTTGTGACGTCAGATGTTACCGTCCATGGCAAATTTGCTCATTTGCATGATGCTGGTGGGAATTGTATTTTATCACATGATGCGCATTGGACCAATCAATTGCAGAGATTCTTATCATGACGGATATAATGTCTTTTGGCAAGGCATTAATCTACAGTTGTCACTCTCCACCCAGTTGTAGTGAATAGGTACCTGGTAGGAAGAAATTTATTGAAATGCTAGAGCAGAGTCATAGCAGCGATGCAAAAGTTGGAGTAATAACAGAGGAGCACCAGGGTTCCTAGTTTGACAGACATAAGCAGGGTAAAGACAGATTAATGTTTAAACTTCTTGTAATAGCATTCAAATGTCAGCATAAATTAGCTCCTCTCTATTTACAACAGCTTCTCAAAGAGTATCATCCAATTAGGCAACTACGTTCCAGTTCCAAACAATTGTTAGTCCCCCTTACGGTATCCACAATATCATATAGAGCATTTCAACATGCAGTCCCTCAACTATGGAATAAACTCCCAAGTGATGTCAAAGAATGCTCGTCTCTTGACCAGTTTAAGTCCTGGTTAAAATCGTATCTTTTCACAACATAATCTTAGCCTTATATAATGTCATGTATTTGTAATTTTCCTGTTATTTTGCATGCTGTTATGTTCTGTACCACATACTATTTTATTTCTTCTATGCTCACTTTTTGCTTTTCTTCTTTTCCATAGCGCTTAGAGACTTAATTGTACTTTGCGCTATATAATATATATATATATAAAAACTGAGTATTATTATTATTGTTAAAGAACCCACTATATTATTATTCTTCTTGGGTTGGCACATTCATATTTGTGTAAAAACATTGATCCTGTCTGTTTGCCAGACAGCTAGACAGTGTCTGTGTATGGCCACAGTTGTGTTCCAGATCAGAAGTGTGAAGTGCAAATATAGTGTAGCAGCAGCATGTGTACTGGGACACATTCAGGACCATTATACCCCACGTTTTGTGGTTTGGCTCAACAAATTATGAGTCAGAGCCATAAAAAGAAAAAAAAATACCACTTACAACTTGAAACATGAACTTTACACTACGAACATGACGAACAAAGAAAGCGGACAAAATAAACAACCCCTCATTCTACCCTTCACAATGGTTCAGGTAGTCAAAAGAACATCCCTTCACAGCTATTGTCTAAAAATATGTGAAACAGGTGTCACATGCATATTCACCTTGAACTACATGATTAAACATAATAGCTGTGAAGGGATGTGCTTTTGACTACCAGAACCATTGTGAAGGGTAGAATGAGAGGTTGTTTATTTTGTCCGCTTTTTTTGTCCGCCATGTTCATAGTGTTATTCTATGGACCCCTTTTGGAGCATGAGAAAAAGTATGAGTTGTACATGATAAAGGCACTTGTAAACGAATAGGAAATATTGTAGTATCCATAATACATGTGAATCATAACTTCAGTTAACACATTCACTTATGACTTATGGTCTTCCAAATCTTTTAACATATAATACCAACAAACTTTGCAAGTTTTGACAGTGTTTTTATATCTTTTCTCTTATTGTACACTTTCACTGTGTTTAGGTGGCTTATTTTGAGTTGCGATATCTTTCTTTCTATACCTTCTTTGATGTAACCACACTCTTATTAGGTGGTGAAATTCATCACCAGTACTACCTAAATTACACAAATTATATATTTCATGTTGTCTAGGGATACCCTTATACTGTCCTATAACACAGGGTGTGTCTTTGTACCTTAGAATGCCAAATACGAAGGTTCAACATGCTAACGTAAGTAAAGATACTCAAGAGTGTTTACATTGTCTACAGACATGAAATGTCATAATGCTTTTCTGAAGGATTATGTATATAAGGTTATGAAACTAACATTTGGTTAGACATTGGTACATGTATGTTCAAGATATTCTAGTCACATTTTTTTTTCCTTTCAGGAAGCTCTGCTTCGAGCTTTATTTCCTCACATTGTTCAGAACCAATGCCAAGTTGGAAAACTTTACAGACGATGGGAAAAACAGGATATGCGGATGTGTCATTATGTTGCTATAGTAACCACAGAATGTTCAGTTAAAGGTCACATTCATTTTCACTCTAGGTCATGAAGTAGCTGAAAAATGCTATTTCTTGGTGCATGTAATTGGTTACTGTACAACAAAAATAAGTGTTGAAACAAAAATCAATGAACTGCAATTAAAGTCGGTGAACTTGAAGTTTTCATTGCGTCAGTCGCCATTTTCTTTTTCTGTATGTTGGAGTTTGTTCCATGTCACTGTGTACTCTATTAAAAATATGAGCTTGAAATATTACTGCTATGAAAATGTATTGCTCGTTCATATATGAACACTTCAAATAAACTTAGCCCTCCCCCCCCCCCCCAATTTGCAAGTGTCTGAAAATGTGCCCCTTTTGAAAATTGAATTGAATTGAAAACGTATTTATTAAAAACCATTTTGCAGCTCGAAAGCTGAATTGCATGGACTGTACATACATTATTGAGGCATTACATTACTAAGTAAAATAGAATTTGGTAAACATTCTGATATTCAGTCATTATTTAAAAACATAAGATAGCAATTCAGATATACATTTTTGAATAAAATGGAGGAACTGAATCGGATGGGAGAGAAAGAGTAAGCAGGAAGGAGAGGGCAGAAATGGGAGAGAGAAAAATAATCGGCGTGAGGAGAAAATAAAATCAGACAAGTGAGAGAGGGGATAAATGAGGATGGATAGGAAATACGAGAAAGGGATGATGGAGAGGAAATAGAAAAATGGAAGAGAGAGGAGAGAGGAGAGAAAGGAAGAACAGGTGGTAGAAAGAAATGGTATGATACTGATTATGTATTATTTAAAAAGGTATTTAAAAATTAAAAATTTAAAATTAAAAATTCAAGAGAATATATCTAGAATGTAATGATCATGATAATTTATTTTAATTGTTAGAAAGAAAAGGGAAGAGATATGAAGGGAAAAGAAAGTTGAAAAAGGTAAGGAAGATAAGAAGGAAACAAATGTAAAGGAAATAAAACAGAAAAGAGTCAAAGGGAGAAGGAGCGGAATGTGAAACATTTGTCACTTTGTACTAGCAAACATTATAAAAGAGCTTGTACTAGAAAAAATTACAAAAGAGATTGTAAATGAATGTGAAACATTTGTCACTTTGTACTAGCAAGGAAAATGCATGGAGGTACTGAGGAATTGGCGTACACAAACACATCAAGAGCTATTAATTGGAAATTATACAGTATGAAACATATGACTGCAAATCATTAAACGGATCACGAGAATTTGAAATTACATATTTGTACTGAAAATATATTGCTCGTTCCAATGCAATGCCCTTTTAAAAACTGTTCAGTGCTCTTTTTCTTCTTACAAGGGCTCATTTTCTATTTAAAGTACCCTCTTGTCTTCAAGTCCCCTTTTGTCTTCTAATAAGTGACCTATTTCGTTTCAGATAAGTCGGCCTTCTGAAAATCTATAAATGCCCCCTTTTTACACCTGGTTTATAGTGCCCCTTTCCCTTTTTAATAGCGCTCTTTTCCATTCAAAGAAGTACACCTCTTTCAGTTCTAGTAAATGTCCCTTTTGAAATGTGATAAGTGCCCCTTTTGACTGGGCAATCTCTCTTGCAATGCAATGCCTCTTCAGCTGAATGCCCCCTTTTCACCTCTAATATATAAGTGCCCTTTTGAAATTTGATACCCGCCCTCTATTTACTTATGATCAAGTATCATTTTCCTTTCTACTCCTGTGGTTTCTCCTTTGGGTAGTTATTAAGTAAAGATGGCAACAATATGTCGAAAACGACCTGTAAAATTGTGTTGAACAGAATATAGGGGTATACTAAAGCCTCAAAATGGTATTTCTTCCTTCTCTTGTTCACCCTTTGTAAGTGCATACCCCCGGCCCCTTTTCGCTGGTCCCCATTCACTTTGAAAGCCGCTCTTCCATGGGATGTCAGGTAAAGTTATTATTATCATCATTATGTATTATTATTATCATTATTATTATTATTATTAATATTATTATCATCATCATCATCATCATCATTATTATTATTATTATTATCATTATTATTATTATTATCATTATTATTATTATTATTATTATTATTATTATTATTATCATTATTATTATTATTCTCATCATCATTACTAAATCATTATTCTTTTTTTTTTAAGTGTAGACAAAATTTGCCTGGTGGATTGGTAAACTTCAATATATATATATATATATTCGGTGAGTGATGCTGCTTGGAAATTAGAACATGGAAGGAACTTGGTCGTCGTAAAGAAGATAGATACTTCTTAACTGCACTGGCTATTTGCCTTCCTCCCTCCCTCCCTCTTCATATCATTATTATTATTATTATCATTATTATTATTATTATTATTATTATTATCATTATTATTATTATTCTCATCATCATCATTACTAAATCATTATTTTTTTTTTTAAGTGGAGACAAAATTTGCTTGGTGGATTGGTAAACTTCAAAATATATATATATATATATATATATATATATATATATATATATATATATATATATATATATTCAGGTGTAGTGATGCTGCTTGGAAATTAGAACATGGAAGGAACTTGGTCGTCGTAAAGAAGATAGATACTTCTTAACTGCACTGGCTATTTGCCTTCCTCCCTCCCTCCCTCTTCTCTCCCTCTCTCTCTCCCTCCCTCTTCTCTCTCTCTCTCGCGCTCTCTCTTCTCTCACTCCATCCCTCTCCTTCCTTTCTCTTCCTCTTCTCTCTCTCTCTCCCTCCCTCTTCTCTCTCTCCTGCTCTCTCTCATCTCCCCTCTCTGTTTCCTTCTCTCTCTCTCTCCCTTCTTCCCCCTTTCCCTCTCCTCTCTCCTGCTCTTCTCTTCCTTGAGACATCATACTTGCAGTCTTTAATCAAACTCACTTATTTACTCTTTTCTTTTAATTAAAAAGTAAAAGGATATAAAAACAGAAGTGCAGCAAACTTCAGGAGGCTTCTTTAAAATACATGCATGAAAGAATCAACACCAAACCATTAATACATGATATCCAGGGAACAGTTAATATCGGAAAAATCTACTCATAATGTAAGGTGTAAAGTAAAACTTATGTACACAAATATACATCTATCTAATGTGAAATGTTATTTGATTGCACAACACAAGACAGTGTTACCTTACCTATTACAGTACTATTACATTACAATGCTAATGTAGCTCTTTCATTACCAGGGCCCCGTTGCATAAAACTTACCATTAATCGTAACTCTGCCATCAGTGGTAACTACCATGGTAACATTCCTCAATAACCCATCAAATTCGGTTACAGTTCGTTATTCCGAAGGTTCGTTAGTGCGAAGGTTAGTTAGTCCGAAAATGAAATGAGGTTCGTTATTACGAAGGTTCGTTGATCCAAAAACGAAATAAGGTTCGTCATTCCTAATGTTCCTTCATCCCGAAAATGAAATGGGCTCGTTAGTTCGTTGGTTATTTTCGGACTAACGAACCTTATTTCATTTTCGGACTCGAACCTTCGGAATAACGAACCTTATTTCATTTTTGGATTAACGAACCTTCCGGAATAACGAACCTTATTTCATTTTCGGACTAATGAACTTTCGGACTTACGGACCTTCGGAATAACGCCACAAATGTTCGGATTAATGAACCCTTTTTAATTTCCGGACTAATGAACATCTAGGTATACGCAATTTGCGTGTTACGAACCTTCGGAACAACGAACCTTCACGAACATCACCCTCAAATTCAAGGTTTCCATGGAAGTTACTATTGATTGCAAAGTCACCATCAATGGTAAGCTTTAATTATGCAACGGGGCCCAGAATTCTTCTCTGTTCCCCGCCCCTTAACAATGTTTGATAGAAAAGTGGTGACGATGTCTGAATAAAGAACACTGGTTGCAGAAAGAGATCATTTCTCTTTTTGAATTTCGATTTCTGAGTTCAATGTGTGAGAATCTCATCAGGGAACAATGTCACGACTGCCTTCAAATTTCACTTTTTGAAACAAAAATATCATGCAAGCTTAGGGCTTATTGACATCCCCAAACACTTTCAAATAAATTTGTAATGCACTGTATGTAACATATTGCTGTTATATATGTTACTGTCACAACCTCTCAAATGATTTTGTATGAAAATACCTCACAGATACCCTGATCCCGTCTTTCAATAGAGTATTAAAGTTGAAATCTTTGAAAAGCCTTGTAAAAGCATCAAAATAGGGGATAATGGATTAATAATATAGCAGGTCTGAATATATATTTGAATCATCGTGCTATTAGAATAGAATGTTTACTTAGATATATATTTCCATTGAATAAATCTTCTGCATTCTCAAAGACTTTTGACCCTATTAAATGCACGAATTTAAGGTAAAATATTTACCTCCAAATTAATCAAAAGTTTAGCTCTTTATAACTCGTTATACAAATGCAGTTGAACTTTCAATCGAATTTTTGCATTATTTGTCATATCACGTACCATGAAGTTTATACAGTAATTTATTTCCTTAGATTGGAACGATGATTGGAACGATGATAAAAAGATTTTTTAAAATGCAAGCTTCCTGATTATTCTATTATTCTCCTCTTTCTGTGAATTTCACTAATGCAGCTTGTCACCCAAATCACTATATGTTTAGTGATACAAATACTGAACACGATAAAAAACTAATTTCGAAAAATCAACTGAAGTGCAATTTCCAAAGCCTTTAGTACTGCGGCATACAAATCATGCTCGGATTACGTAATTAGCCATTGCAAAGTCCGCACATTTCTAAAGATGATAGACAGGTAATGAAGTTTCCTTAAGTTGATTTTTAGAAAGTAGTTTTTAGCGTGTTAATGTTTCTTTTCATACCAGTGATATTGTAAATGTATTCGATATTTCGATGTCTCACTTCGAAAAATTGGCGGCTAGCTTCACCGCCTGTCGGCCAGTAGACCTACGAGTCTGTGAATTAAGGTGTCTGAACCATGCAGAGATATCAAAACTGTTGCATGTTATACTTTTTGGATGGGACGAGGAACTGATAATCAGTTTTGTCCCTTTGACCAGTCCTTGCATAAGTTATTGGCTGCAGGAAATTGATTAATTGATCACTGGACGTTTCTACAGAAAAAATAAAATTAAAAAACAATCAATCAAATTGGAAAGCATAACCTTATAAAGCATTTCCATTTTCCCCAATCACATAGCTAATGTCTCAAGTTTCCGTTTTGACTAATTCTATCAGATCTCTAGTACAGTGTTGCTTTTGGGCAGGTTTACACCATGAAAGCTCTGAAGTAAAGAAAGCCCAGTTTGTGAGACTCCAACCTTACTGAAGTCATATGTAATTCTTATAGGTCACTGTCATCAGAATCGTAATCATCAAGAACGCCCCACTCTTCTCTCGAATAGATACGAATTTCCTGTCCGACATTCACGATGACGCGGTCATTGCCATAGTTGCTGATGACTGGCCATTTGTCAACTCTAACCCCATCCTCATCAGCGTCAAGCTTGTCGATGACGTACTCGAGAAGACGACCATCTTCCAACGAATGCTTGGTAAGCGAGGCAGTCCGGCTGCCCCATGACGAGGAAAGAACATAGAGGGCGTCGCTCTCGATGCAGGAGATGGACAAGTACATCTGGCCAGGTTCTTTGATTTCATGCTGGACTCTCCCGTCTTCGTCGGTGATGATGATGGCCCGTTTGTCTTCTCGGATAAACGCCAGATGACCAGTCTTTGCTGCAGCAACGCTCTCTACCCCGAAAGGAACTTCAAAGCTACCATTTTGGGAGATTGATGGTGATACCCAAACGCCTCTACATTCAAGAGTTTGTAGGAGCCCGATCTTGGGTTTATGTCTGTATACTCTTGCGGATCGGTATACCATGGCGCCACATTTGTCGCCTGACTTTATCTTCTGCTTCGAATTCGGCATTTTGGGTGCTGATGTAGACGGCGACGTTTTAACATTTACCTCTCGAACTTTCCTTCGCACAACAGCTGGTCCTTTGAATGTCAATAATGAGGGAATAACAAAGTTTAAAAAAAAAAGTACACAGGAATCATGTATAAAGATTCACCTGTCGCTCGAGATGGAAACAGTTTACATTTATAAGATCATATAAGCGAGCATCTGTGATAGGTAGATTAAAAAAATTATCAGATTATTACGAGTTTCCTCATAATCTTATAGGCAGTAGCAGGCGCTAGGGGAGGGGGAGGGGGCGGTGATAGAATGGTATCCATGAGCTCGACATATCCCACTAGCCCTATTTTCCTAATCGTACTGCACACGTAGGACTATCCTTTTTACGAAAGAAATATCATGTATGTTTAAGGTGACAAGGAAAACAAATAAATAATAATGATTAAAAAAAAACTTTTAAAGAAATACATTACCTGATGCGGGATTGGCCATCACATTGCTAGTTGGACGAGCAGATGGTGAGAATGTCTGGGCCGGGAGAGTGATTGGTTTAGGGACGGACGTCACAGTGGCAGATGCAGCTTTGGGTATTCTCTGGACTTTGGAAGGTGATGCCGTGGGAGCGTTTGAAGATGTTGAGGATACTGGTGGTAGCATCTCTAGGTTCTCTACAGTTATGATACGTCCATTGCAATCAGTCGTCATCATCTGTGTCACGAGGGACCAATGCTGTGGGGTTTCTGACCTCAACTCTTCAAACGAAGAGTAGGAACCATTTCTTCCAGTGATGTCGGTGAAACGAACCACACGTATCCCCAATGTGACATTGTCTCTAAAGGAGATATACATCACCTTGTCCTTGAACGAAATGGTCACATCTGCGATAAACTGGTTGTTTTGGACACTGAGGAGCTTGTCATTCCAAGTAGTACCCTCAGCGTTTATAGATCTTTTGTAGACGTTTCTTCTGGTTGCCAAGAAAACGTGGGTTGTGTCACAGAAAACCTGAGCATATGAAGACTTAGAAGGTAATTTGATGGTGGACTTGACACGCCAAACTCCGGATAACACAACATCGGCGTAAGAGGACATGGTCAATGACAGATGGTGACTTTGTATGGAGGTACCTTTAAGAGCTAAAAGGTCATCTATGGAGGTCAAGTGGAATTCCTTGGCCAAGAGTTCTTCCATTTTCTTGATGAGGTCATCGGGTAGAGCACTAAACTCAGGGGCCTCCTTTGCTGCCAAGATAGTGTCTGCTTTGGACACCACACTATTGATGTTGTCTGTGTGCTTTGACACTTGATCTCTGCAGAGCTGTACATTTCTTCTGAAAGCTCTCTCAAGCTTGCCTACTTTTGCTAGTAGTTGCAGTTCTGCCTCGTCCAGATAAGAAATGGCTGCAAGCTTGGCAACCTTCACGCTTTCCCGCATCTCTTGGAACTTCTCCGCTGCACTGCCACATTCTATCGCACTGACCGCCATCATTTTCCATCCTATCTTTGTCCTCCGCTGAAGACAGTTATCCCGGAGATCCTTCGTCTTTTCTTGCATGTCTAGGAAAATTTTCCGCATAGTGGTACAGTCGTGCCCTATATGGTCTAAGGTAACGCAGTCTCTGCATATGCGACGCTGGCAGGTCTTGCAGAAGTAGCTCTTTAACTCCCAGTCATGTTCCGTACACTTGTACTCTTTCATCTTCTCGGAATCCTCCAAGAAGCTAATCTTCACCTTCCCATTGTGAATGTCCGAGAGTAAGACAGTTCGGTGGTTCCTGTACTTGAGCTTCATCCTCTCGTGGGACTCTGTGCAGGATTGGCAGATTAACTGGAAGCAATCTCTGCAGTAAGTGATGAGTGGTGTTTCAGTCTCCCCACAGCTGTCGCACCCCTTTTGATCCGATTCCATCTTCGTCTTGAGAACGTCAAGGATTCTGCATATGAGTGGGTTGGACTTGAGGCCAGACACCCCTTCTAGAGGAAGAGTGGACATTTTCCGACACATGGGACATTTCAAACGCGAGTTTCCCTCTCCTTCCGAAGAAGCGACCATTTTTAAGCAGTTCTCGCAGAATGTATGCTCGCATGACGTTAGATACTTAGGTTTGGAGAGGACTTGCATGCAAACTGCGCAAAATAGTTCCTTCTCTAGTTTTTCAACAGAGATAGCTGCAGCCATCTTGTTACTTCTGATCCAAGTCAGCTCATCCCCTTACCAGTGCTGAATAGTATAGTCTGTGTATGTGCGTCAATGTTTTCGTTAATTGCACGATTACCTCATTTACCTGTGATTGCGACCACAGCCTTGTGACTAATATCCCTAGCTCGATCTGATGCAGTGACTATATACATGCAGAAATGTGCGGGGATTCCCCAGGCCAGGCAACGCAAATCTATTTTGTATGGGAGCATGTTGCTAACTTACGAGTATTTATTCTTGGTTGGATTCCCCGCATTGGTTTACACGATGTATACTGCGCCTTTTGTAATTGTTCGTAATTACCACTCGACTCAAGTATGACAACACAGGCCGCTTCATAGAATATTGCGACCTCGATCGTCTTGCCAATCTTCTTCTGGGAGACCACTTTTTCTTGCAGAAACCACCACTACCAGACATGGACTAGAAAAGGCTTTGAGCGGGTCGTAGAAGATATAGAAAGGCAAAACAGCCACGTTAAATCATGTTCACATATACTCACAAAGGTTACAGTCCGTTGAATGATATTTGCTATGTAAATAACAATCCACAGCATATCGTCAAATCTTCACTTCACTTCAGTTCTATTCAATAACATATTAATGCAATCCAAAACAGGTTTTTTACCAGTTGACATGGAATCTTTGGAGAACAGCCGAAGTTGCTTAGACTATATTCGTGTTTCCTGCATGTTTGCACACACAATTATAATAAATTACATTTGAACATGATATATATACCTTTTAAAAACGCGCATTATACATTATGCAAATTGCAATTAGGCCATATTTGCACTTTGTGATCTTTTAAAACATGAGTGCATGGAGGGGGGGGGGGGGGAAGGTGAAAGGGTAATCATACTAGTCTTGATGATTACTAGTACTAGTGCGTACTTATTTCGAAATCTACATAAAGATAAACAAAATTGCAATTCTTTTATCGGGTAATTAAATGCAGATGTGAAATACAAAATCATGAGCATATCAAATGTGATTATTTTTTTGTAGAAGTACATTATATTTTACTGGAATGAAAGCCTATCATGTTTCACATTTCCATTTTCATATTCTAGGATTCAAGACTCGAGATTTTCACTTAACGATTTAAAAAGCAATTACACAAACTAACTGAGAAAGGAATAGATAACATGTGAAAAACATTGAAATATCAGTATTGTTAAAGAGGTAGAAGTAACCAAATAAACAGCCTATACCAACCAACCAACAAAACAAAACAAACAAAGTCAAGTCAGGTTGACAAAGTCAGGTTGACTGGGATTTAAAGATCTTAATTGGCTATTTCACCCCATACATGTATTGTCATTTCACCAGTGCCAATTGCATAAACACAAGAAAACGAAAGAGGGCGTGGGTCATCAAAAGTAGCTACAAGGCGAGAGTGAAAGGCAGAATAAGTGGCGATGAAACGCAGAGAGAAATATTTGAGGACTGTAAAAAAAGAATGAATGGCAAGCACAGAAGAATAACTAGAAGGAGACCAACTTACACAGTTGTGGAAAAGTACAACTGGATGAGAAAAAAGTAGGGGACAAATTGAGATACAACAATAAAAACGAAATTAGGTGAATATATCTGATATGGCAACGCCTTTCCTTGTAGAGCTTTTTAAAACAAAAGGCGACCAGGCCTTTTTTGAGGTTGTATAGTAAGATGTTTCCACAGTTTAAAACCTGCAGAGGATACAAATTTTGAGAGACTGTAGTTCTCATTTATGAAATACAGAAGTGAAAATACTATAGTATTTTCTCTTCCTTGAGACATCATACTTGCAGTCTTTAGTCAAACTCACTTCTTTACTCTTTTCTTTCAATAAAAAAAAATAGTATATATATATATATATATATATATATATATATATATATATATTATATATAAAAACTGAAGAGCAGCAAACTTCAAAAGGCCTTCTTTGAATATATGCATGAAAGAATTAACACCAAACCACTTAAATACATAATATCCAGTGAACAGTTAAAATAGGAAAATCTACTCATATGTAAGGTGTAAAGTAAAACTTATGTAAACAAATTATATCTATCTATTAAATGTGAAATGTTATTTGATTGCACAACACAAGGCAGTGTTACCTTCCTTTACATAACAGTATTACATTACAATGCTAATGTAGCTCTTTCATAATTCTGCTCTATCCAACCTTTAACAATTCTGGTAGAAAAGTGGTGACGATGTCTGAATGAAGAACAATGGTTGCAGAAAGAGATCATTTCTCTTTTTGAATTTCGATTTCTGGGTTCAATGTGTGAGAATCTCATCAGGGAACAATGTCAAGACTGCCTTCAAATTTCACTTTTTGAAACAAAACTATCATGCAAGATTAGGGTTATTGATATCCCCAAACACTTTCAAATAAATTTGCAATGCACTGCATGTAACATATCGCTGTTATGTTCCTGCCACAGCTTCTCAAATGCTTTTGTATGAAAATACCTTACAGATACCCTGATTCCGTCTTTCAATAGAGTATTATAGTTTGAAATCTTTGAAACGCCTTGTAAAAGCATCAAAATAGGGGATAATGAATGAAAATATAGAAGGTCTGAAAATATATTTGAATCATCATGCTATTACAGTAAAATGTTTACTTTTATATATATTTACATTGAACATTAAATCTTTTGCATTCTCAAAGAGTTAAACTTTTGACCCTATATAATGCATGGATTTAAGGTAAAAAATTTACCTCCAAATTTTAGGATCAAAAATTGAACTCTTTGAGATCGCTATACCAGTGCAGTTGAACTTTCAATCGATTTTCTGCATTATTTGTCATACCACTTACGATGATGTTTAGAAAGTAATTTATTTCCTTAGCTTGGAACGATGATTGATGATGATAAAAATATAAAAGATGCAAACTTTCTAATTATTATATTATGCTCCTCTCAGGCCTTAAATTTCGTCATTTTTAGGGCAAGGCCACTTTGGCCTTAAAACGCCTCAAATTTTTAAGGGCACCAAGGCCACTAAGAAGGGCACCAAGGCCAAAATCATTTTTTAAAAAGGGCATCGAAGGCCAAACAATTTTCTGCGTACTTTTTTAGATGTGTATCAAAATAATGTCCCATCAGCAACAGCCTCTGAAATTTAGAAAATGTATATTTTCCTGCAGGTAGTGTGTTTTGGACCTTATAATGAACAAACCTGAACGTGGGAAACAGATTAATCATGTTATACTTATTTATGTTGCTTCCATTTTTATCAAGTTATCAGTTATGTGTGAGATTTATCCATGAAAGTTTCTTTAAAATCTCTTTAAGATCCTTCCGTACTGATTACATTGTAGAGTAAGTGTGGAATAATGTTAGTAATTTTGTATGTAGTGTTTTGAATTGTTTCAGCATGTCCTTCCTTTACATAGCAATTGTTTTTTGTTTTGTTTTTTTTTCATCAGGGCCGAAGGGGCAAATGTCTTTCAGTTTCAGAAAGATTTAAAAAAAAAAAAAAAGGAAAACGTGGAAAAGGAAACATTTGTAAAGCAGGTTCTTTTGGCGCAATACTTGCTTGCAATTCATAAAATTATTTCATTTAATTAAAAATTCAATGTCTAACAAAGCAGAAAAACACACAGACTAGCTATCATTTTCATAATCCACAGGCACGCAAAGTTGGTCATTAACTAAGTTATCAACAGTCACACACAAACCCACCCGTTCTACAGCAAAGCCCGCAGCAAAGTCGAATCGAAGGCGAAGCACTCGGTTCGAACAAGTAACAGAAAAAATCAGAAGCGCCTAAGCCCTCAGATCAAATAAAATCAAACAAAATCAGTAAATCCACAGAGATATCCGTAAAAAATAAACAACCACCTCTAAATTCACTCAAACAGATAAAAAATAGGAGTTAAATTCCTAAACTCAAAGCTCAAATGACAGGCCCGAAACACTACGATTACGAAATCACTGCACAGCCACCGCAGCGTATATAGCCAGGCACCACACAACTATCATGCAGTACACGAACACCATTCGCTGAAGTCAACAAGACTCAAAAGATTTTCACAGAAAACATTATTATAATCACGAACTACGCATCCACAACATAAAATAAATTACAAACCTTCCCAAACAATAAGTAAAAAATGGCAGAAAAGGTGTACGGAAAAACACATGAGATAGAATAGATCAGAAATGACCGGAATCTAACGTACAACTACGAATAGGTATTGATCAGAGGCGTCGATCCATATTTCGGATTGGGGGGGGGGGGGGGGGGCAAGACGACCAAGCGGAGATGAACCCACGGCTACTATTTGTACACACACACACCCTCACATATATACATACATACATACATACATACATACATACATACATACATATATGTATAAACATAGGCCTATATCAACGTGAAGCATTTTCAAATTGGGGAAATTAGGCAACTTGCTATGCGAACCATCCTGCTTTTCTTTTTCAATTTTGCGAGCGAGCGAAGCGAGCGAGCAAAAAAATAACAAATTTCTTGTCATGAGAGAAGGGTTTAGTTACCATATAGGCATAAATGATACCTAATATATATGTATATGGTTACCTCGCTGCTAAATATGAACTCTACTTTGTCACATCGTTGGTCCACTGTTGCTGCCCCCAACCCCCCTTTTTTTTAATATTACGAGCGAGCGAGGAAGCACACACTGTTTTTCATGGTAAATGTAGTAAACCCTTCGGCAAATTAAGCTGTGAGCCAATCAAACATCTACATTATCTATTCGATCTCATCTCACCGAATTCGTTTGCTTTTCAAAACCATTACTATGAAACGAGCGAGCGCAGCGAGCGAGGAAAAAATATACCCTTTTCCATATGATAGAAGTGTTATTTCTTCATCATGATAATGTGATAAAAATATGATATGTGCTATACAAGAACGGAAAATTATTATCATTATCATCAGAATACACTATAAACCTGTCATGCCGGTATGCTATCTATATAATACATCCGATCACCTGTGTGCCGAATATGACACTGTTTTAGCTACCTCGCTTGCAGTCCGAATCCATTCTGTTTCTACCATAGCGAGCAAAGTCAACGACCGATCCCGGCAAAATTATATGGATTCGTCCCAAAATCTTTGTCAACAACCTTGCTGCCCAATTATAATGATATTTTGGAATCTCGCTGCTATAATAAACTACTTGCTGCCCGAAATCATCTTGTATCTATCTTTTACCAGCGAGAGTAGCGAGCGAGTTAACGAAAAATATGTTTTTGTTTTGCGGTTGTTGTTGTTTTTTTTATCCAAGCCGTTGTCTCCTGAAAGTTTATCTATTTTTAGGTCAACTGGCCGCTCGATTTCTAGGAGTGATATCGTTTGGTTATAGTACTTCCAATGAGTAGAAGAATAGTATAACATTAGATAGAAACACAAGATGCAAACCGATTTCCTTTCATAAGAATAGTAATCATCATCGGCATTGGTTACGATACTGAGATGCGAGCGAGCAAAGCGAGAGAGCGCTTCCCAATTTCCCATTTTCTTTCTTTTTTCTTGTTTTACGCTTTCACTTCACTTCCTTTCTTCCTTTTCCTTTCTTTCTCTTTCTTTTTTCTTTTTTCTTTTTTCTTTTTCTTTTTTGCTTGGGAAATTATTGGGGGGGGGGGGGCAAAATAATATCTTTGCCCCCCGAAATTTTCTTTGGGGGGCAACTGCCCCCCTGCCCCCCCCCGGATCGACGCCTCTGGTATTGATAGCAGCTATCGATGCCGCCTAAGTGCGCGCGCGAAATTAAAACTTACAGTACACGTACATTTATATGCATTACGTGTGCGCGCGGATTTACTTTGTGATATCGAAATGAAGCAATTCTTACGTGAGACGGGACCTTGTTTGGATGGGTCGGAGGTGCGTTTTCGATTAAAATTATTTATTAGCACTTAGTAGATCTTGGTTTTGCTATAAAATCAGCCTCGGCAATGGTTAATTTTGCAGTTGGAAGTAGGTCATTTTATGACTTACGGGAAAGGGCACGACGGCCAGCTTGAAAAGAAAGGGCGCGGCCTTTTTGGCCGTGAATTGATCACTTTTTTGGAGGGCATCGCGGCCAGTCATAGGGGCATCGACGGCCTGGCCGTCGATGGCCGTCGTTTCACTAATGCAGCTTGTCACCCAAATCACTGTATGGTTAGTGATACAAATACTGAACACGATAAAAACTACTTTCGAAAAATCAAGTGAAGTGCAATGTCAAAAGCCTATAGACAAATTTCACAACGCAAGAGGGCAGCAGACTGTTCGACACAGTTCGACATACTGCGGTGGGCGCTCCAAATTTTATAGTACACAAGTCAATACCGCGTTATGTACATTCGTTCGATTTTTTTGTCTATTTTGACCAGTATATGCAGATTTATTTATCTTATTTATCTTGGTTTTGCTATAAAATCAGCCTCGGCAATGGTTAATTTTGCAGTTGGAAGTAGGTCATTTTATGACTTACGGGAAAGGGCACGACGGCCAGCTTGAAAAGAAAGGGCGCGGCCTTTTTGGCCGTGAATTGATCACTTTTTTGGAGGGCATCGCGGCCAGTCATAGGGGCATCGACGGCCTGGCCGTCGATGGCCGTCGTTTCACTAATGCAGCTTGTCACCCAAATCACTGTATGGTTAGTGATACAAATACTGAACACGATAAAAACTACTTTCGAAAAATCAAGTGAAGTGCAATGTCAAAAGCCTATAGACAAATTTCACAACGCAAGAGGGCAGCAGACTGTTCGACACAGTTCGACATACTGCGGTGGGCGCTCCAAATTTTATAGTACACAAGTCAATACCGCGTTATGTACATTCGTTCGATTTTTTTGTCTATTTTGACCAGTATATGCAGATTTATTTTAATATGTGCAATGAGAAATTATCAGGGAAGTTCAGGTCGCAGCTGTGCGGTGCTCAAATGCCACAAGAATTAGACAAAGTTTAGAAATTGGAAGCTAACTGAGTGCGAAATTCACTCGCTTTTGACTCATGAAGCCTGTTTGTGTGAGATGCCATACTCCCTACACAGGTTTCCGTAAGCAATGTGAAGGAATTCGTCGCCATTGGGTAAAAAACATCAACAGAAAGGACTGTGAAGTCAAGAAACATTATCATTATGTACTCTGGCGTAAAATTTAATGAGTGAAAACATGAATTTCTAAACAGGGTAAGATTTAGGGCTCCCGTTTACTACGGCTTCTATGGTGCAATCGCACGTTTACCAGTTTACTGACAAAACTAAGTTGAAAAACCCGAAAGTACAAAAATACATCATACCTTCGTCCGTCAGATATGACAATTGTCTTACCTCATCTATCCATGTATCCATGCTTTATTTTATTGATCTAGAATAAGTAAATGGAACAATATCCGGGCATATCTCATATCTTACATTCATTTTGAACACAGAGCCAATCGCGGTCAGCGCACTTGCCCACCGCAGCAATTGCGTCGCCGATAGAGGGCCAAATACATAAACCGGAGGTTAAATTGGTCTATATTACTGCGGCATACAAATCTCGTTCGGATTGCGTAATAAGCCATTGTAAAGTCCGCACATTTCTACAGATGATAGACAGGGCTAATGAAGTTGCTTTAAGTTGATTTTTAGAAAATAGTTTTTATGGTGTTAATGTTTCTTTTCATACAAGTGATATTGTAATTGTATTCAGTATTTCGATGTCTCAGTTCGAAAAATTTGCGGCTAGCTTCACCACATGTCGGCAAGACATAGCTAACGTCTCAAGTTTCCGTTTTGACTAATTCTATGAGATCTCTAGTACAGTGTTGCTTTTGGGTAGGTTTACACCATGAAAGCTCTGAAGTAAAGAAAGTCCAGTTTGTGAGACTCCAACCTTACTGAAGTCATATGTAATTCTTATAGGTCACTGTCATCAGAATCGTAATCATCAAGAACGCCCCACTCTTCTCTCGAATAGATACGAATTTCCTGTCCGACATTCACGATGACGCGGTCATTGCCATAGTTGCTGATGACCGGCCATTTGTCAACTCTAACCCCATCCTCATCAGCGTCAAGTTTGTCGATGATGTACTCGAGAAGACGACCATCTTCTAACGAATGCTTGGTAAGCGAGGCAGTCCGGCTGCCCCATGACGAGGAAAGAACGTAGAGGGCGTCGCTCTCAATGCAGGAGATGGACAAGTACATTTGGCCAGGTTCTTTGATTTCATGCTGGACTCTCCCGTCTTCGTCGGTGATGATGATGGCCCGTTTGTCTTCTCGGATAAACGCCAGTTGACCAGTCTTTGCTGCAGCAACACTCTCTACACCAAAAGGAACTTCAAAACTACCACTTTTTGGACCATCTTTCGGGATGAATGCTGACCCAATCACTAATGGAACTTGTCGAAGCCCGATCTTGGGTTTATGTCGGTATACTCTTGCGGATCGATATGCCATGGCGCCCAATTTGTCTCCTGTCTTTATCTTCTGCTTCGGTGCTGACGAAGACGGAGACGTTTTAACATTTGCCTCTCGAACTTTTTTTCGCACAACAGCTGGTCCTTTGAATATCAACGAGAGAATAACAAAGTTAAAAAAGTAAACAAAATCATGTACGAAGATTCACCCGTCACTCGAGATGGAAACAGTTTACACAATGTACTTAAATCAAAGTTGAACCTCTTACAATCAAATTTTTGGCCCATCTTTTTTTTTTTTCACACACGACCAGTATCCATGCATCTCCAAAGATCATCAAAATAACTGTAAAGCGATAGCAAAGTCGTCGCCCCTAAACGAAGTTGCCGTTAGTTTTTATCACAGTCCGTATCCATTTATAGGATGACATAAAGGGAGCATCTATGATATGTAGATTAATAAAATAATTGTGACCCGTCACGTCAAAATCAGACAGAAGTCGTATTTTTTCAAATGTCATATTTTGAGAGATTGTGATTCCCCATTTCTCAAACTTTATTTAGATATATAGCTCAAGCTAAGGGTAGAGTATTCTTTCAAGATAACTGCCGTTAAACCCCGAGAAAGTGGGGGCTCAGGAAAAATATTTCTTCGAGAAAAACGCTTTTAAAGTTTCACTTCCGTTTTGTCTTCACGAGACATTTTCCAACGGTTAATGTCAAATTCATATTGGAAAAGGCCTTAGCAACCGTTGATGAAATGGAATAAAAACTGGTTTTCCTGATTCTTTAGTATTTCTTCTCACTAAAAACATAAGTTTTTAATCGTTTCGGTCATGAATTATAATGTTTTTCGTGGGAAAAAAGTTGTTTTACGGCTCCGAAAAGCTTCCCGCCGAGACTCGCAGCCGTATTGATCTGCTATTGTGCGTTGGGCCTTTCATGGCAGTCATTGCGTGGTGCATTCTCTCTTCCATAATCCGCACTTTGTTTTCTCAACATAGAGTGCAATCTGGATAAAAAATGATAAAGCACCGCGATGAATTGAAAAGAATCAATACTGAAAGACATGATATACATAAAAGTTGTATTAAAAGACAAGTTGTTTTACGGCTCCGAAAAGCTTCCCGCCGAGACTCGCAGCCGTATTACTCTGCTATTGTGCGTTGCGGGCCTTTCAGGGCTGTCATTGCGTGGGGCATTCTCTCTTCCAGAATCCGCGTTTTGTTTTCTCAACATAGAGTGCAATCTGGATAAAAAAGGATAAAGCACCGCGATGAATTGAAAAGAATCAATACTGAAAGACATGATATACATAAAAGTTGCATTAAAAGACAAGTTGTTTTACGGCTCCGAAAAGCTTCCCGCCGAGACTCGCAGCCGTATTGCTCTGCTATTGTGCGTTGGGCCTTTCAGGGCAGTCATTGCGTGGGGCATTCTCTCTTCCAGAATCCGCGCTTTGTTTTCTCAACATAGAGTGCAATCTGGATAAAAAAAGGATAAAGCACCGCGATGAATTGAAAAGAATCAATACTGAAAGACATGCATGATATACATAAAAGTTTTATTGCGTGATTTTTTTTAAATCAAATACTTGTTTCCTCAGTCCTCTTCCCCCCCTTAATTTGCCGTGATCAGTCATCATGACCTGACAGTTCTTCCTTTTTTCTCTTTACCTTCACGGTTTGACATCACACATCAATTCAATGATTATTATAAGAGTCTATACTTTTTTTTCTTTCATCACTTTGCACCTTCAAGATGAACTGATAATTCTATACATTTACCCGACTTTTGCAAGAGCATGGCTACGCTATAATTTTCTTTCGGTTAAGCTACAATTTTTTTCATCAAAACACAACCAAAGACTTCTCAACACAGTATTCTCCTTTCTCCCTATTCTTCCTCTCCGCCTTCTTTAATCTTTAGTCCTCTTTTCTTCTCTGCCCGATTTAGAATAAGCTACACTGAGTATTTGATGTTTTAAATAATTAGAATTAGCACTGGCAAACCCCGACCAGGTGATTACTGAGTTCTTGTTTTTTGCCCTGGTTCTACAGCACCTCGTTTTTTTTTTTGTTTGTTTGTTTGTTTGTTTTTTTTTTTGACAGAGATATTTTGTTTATCTTGCCACCGTAATTTCAGTCGACCTGTTATATTTTGAAAGTGAATTGAAGATAAAAATTGACGGTGCCATTTTTCAACCGCCAGCGCCATTAACGTACTACCCCCACCAATCTCCTCCACAACGCCCATACACCCAACACCTATGTCGCTTGAACACGCTTCATCTTCTTCTTTTCTTCTTCTGCTTCTTCTTCTTCTCCTTCTTCTTCTTCTCCTTCTTTTCTACTTTCTTTTCGACCCCCTCTCTCTCTTGCTCTCTATTAAACTCTATCGTTCTTTCAAGCCAAGAAGTGAAATGAAGAGAACAAGTTCGAGTATTATTCGACGTTTATTTACCCCAGTTTGGCAAGAGTGCCCCCTTAATTCAACAAAATTATCATTACATTTTTTTTCTCCACTTTTAAAAGTGGATAATAATCATTAAGCATTTAAACAAAAAGTGGCATGGCTATACAAGTTTGTGTTCTCCTTCCTAATCTTCTTCTTCTTCTTGTCCCAGTTCCTTTTCTTTCTCTCACCTTTAAAAAAAAGCAATAAAACTCACAGCCGGTTCGTGAACTTACAAGCTTTTCTAAATGATTGATTTTACTTTTTTTTTGTTCTCTACTAAAGCAAATACTCGTGGTCACTGACAACCCATTTTGTAGTGTTTTTAAATCGATCCTTCTTTTGAACGTGCTATCTGGGTCTTCTTCCTTTTTAGACACTGATGCGAAGTAAAAAAGAGAATGATCATGGACAGAATAATGGTTATCTTCACTATACCCTTCTTAACTTTGATTTCAATAAAATTAATCCACGGTCCACTACCTTTTGAAAACTTATTTTCCTTACTTTCTTTTAGCGTCACTCTAGATCTATTATTCCTCATCATTCCCGGCCTGGCCCTATCGATCGCCACCCCCGCCCGTGCCATAGAATTCGCTGCCCGTTAAAGGCAACGCTTTGATCAGAATACCGAAAGCTAAACTTTGTTCTGTCTTTCAAAAACCCGGAAGGGGGAGGGAAGGGGTATAGGTCCTTTTCATTATCCTTTTTTTTTGTCCTCTTTGTTAGCTTTTGAAAGTTACAAAACACTCAACACTGCTCAAGCCTTTTGAAAACTTCTTTCCTTCCTTTCTTGTGTCGCAGTCACACCATCTTCCTCCAAGCCCGGCCCCATCTCGACCCACACTCACACCCTTGCCCTTGGATTCCTTTTTCAATACTGTCATTTATTTATTTTACACCTTCCAAGGGTTTTGCAAATGTTCTAGAGAGATATCCCTTTATTACCAGTCATGCCAGACACCGATCGTTCCAACAAGCTTCTTCTTTTCTTTGATATATTTCGTTAACTCCCACTCCATCAAATCACAACCAAGACTTATTATTTTGACTTTGGTCTAATTAATAATGCACCAATTATCGTGAACATGAATTCAAATAGATCCCTGTCTCTCTGTTTCTTCTTTCTTTCCTTTTCCCCTTTTCTTTCCCTTTCTCTTTCACTCCTTCTATAATCCCCCCCCTCCTCTCTCGTTCTTTTATCACAATTTGGTATCATGTTAAATTCTACATTTGCATACTGGATTTACAATCAAGGTTCGTCCATTTTCTACACTCTTAGTAACATGAGTTATTAACCTCTTTCAATAAAAATACTTTTCTTTTCAATCAAATTCTCCTTTTTCTTTTCTCTTCCTTTCTCTCTCTCCCTCTCTCTCTTAAACTCCATCGTTCCTTCAAGCTATCTGTTACAAGTGGTAATGACGAAAACGAGTCTGAGTATTATTCGACGGAAATTTATCTTCACAACGTTTATTTACCCGAATTTGACAACAAAAGATCACTTCTTTTCTCCACTTTTGAAAATGGCTTTAATATTAACCATGACAAAAAAAAAGAAAAAAAAAGAAAAAAATGGCATGGCTATATAAGTCTATGTTCTCCTTCCTAATAATCATCTTCTTGCTGTCCCAGTTCCCTTTCTTTCTTTAAGTTACCTTTCAAAACAGCGATAAAAGTCGCAGCCGGTTTGCGAACTTGCAAGCTTTGATGAAATTATTGTTTTTAGTTTTAATTTTTTCTCTCTTCTAAAGCAAATACTCGTGTTCACTGACAACCCACTTTGTAGCATTTTAAATCGATCTTTTTTTTCTTGAACGTGTTATCTGGGTTTTTAGACACTGATGCGAAGTGAAAAGAGCATGATCATGAACAGAATAATGGTTATTTTCACTATACCCATCTTCATTTCAACTTTCAATAAAATTTAATCCATAAAGTCAACCGCCTTTTGAAAACGTTTTTCCTTACTTTCTTTCAGCGGTCACTCAAGATCTATTATCCCCATCCCAACCCCAACCTTACTATAGAATTCGCTGCCCGTTTGTGGACGTAAGGTACGGCTTTGATCAGAATCGCTGAAAGCTATAGCTTTGTTCTGTCTTTCTAAAGCCCGGAAGAGGTAGAGGAGGGGCAGGTCCTTTTGGTTGTCTTTCTTTGTCCTCGTATTAATAGTTTTTATACATCATAAAACACTCAAGCCTTTAAAAAACCTCTTTCCTTCCTTTTGAGTGTTTCATTCTTTTATCCACGCGTCCCGGCCAGGCCCCATCCCAACCCCCCCCCCCCACACACACACACCCTTGCCCATCATGCCCATGGATTCCTTGTTCAATACTGTCATCCATTTTATTGTACACTTTCCGGGGGTTTTGCAAATGTTCAAGAAAGCCCTTACCAACCATGTCAAAACCAAAATACCGAAGTAATTTCGACAAGCTCTTTTTTTTCTTCAGTCTATTCCGTTAACTTCCCCTCCAACAAACCACAACTAAGACTTTGTCTTATTAGTTTGACTTCGGTCTAAAATCACGCAACAATTATCATGGACATTATTTTACACAGACCGCCCCTCCCCCCTCCTTTGGTAATTTTCTCTTTCTTTTTCCCCTCTCTCTTTCTCTCTCTCTATCTCCCCCTTTCTCTCTCTCTTGTTCTTTCATTTCAATCTGGTATCATGTTAAAATTCAAATTTAAATAAAACGGATCACATGTAATAATCAAGGTTTGTCCATTTTCTCAACTCTCATAAACACGAGGTTAGAAGGAGGGCATGTATGCGAGTTGTACTTCTTTCCGTTTAATCATTTACCCCATTTCAGAACAAAAAAATTACCTTTATTTTTCATCACTTTTCAAAAATTCTATAAAAGTTTCCTGTTTTAAAAAGTAACAACACACAACGAGACACATCTTTGTTATCTCCGTCAAAATAATAGTAATACCAACCCGCTCGCGATTTTTTTTTTCCGTACATGGAAACGCAAATCCTCCTTGTGC
>CM057160.1:2408055-2499068 GCA_029962745.1 Echinometra lucunter | reverse complement strand
GCACAAGGAGGATTTGCGTTTCCATGTACGGAAAAAAAATTCGCAACCCGCTCAGGTTTTCCTTTTTTTCTTTCCTATCTTCCTGTTCGCGTTTTCGCTTTTCAAAAAACCACACAACATTGCGTCATTCTTTGCTGAGATCACGTGACTATGAGTGGTCAATTAGCGAAGGCGTGTGTCGCTAGGGGGCGGAGCTTAGCCCGGAGCCAAATTTGATCTTTGGATCTCGCTCGTGTGTCCAAAAAAGATCTGCCCGAACGAAGAAAACACTCGCAGAAAAACTGCCTTTTCGACCCTTTCCCTTTATTGGTTTCGCTAGATTTTTTTACAGAGCATACTTGAAACATGGAAGATCCAGAAAATAAAGAAAACAAATTTGAAAAATTGAGAAGTTTTTAAAAATTATTTTGCCAATTTTCTCGACTTCTCTTCACGCGACTTCTGTCTGATTTGTTGTGACGAGTCACAATTATCCGAATATTTCCAGTTCTTTCATACCTTGTAGGCAGCAGTGGGCGCCAGGAGAGGAGGAGATCAGAGGCGGTGACAGAATAATATCAATGAGTCGGGCATCACCCGAAACACCTCACTTGCCCTATTTTTCCAGTTGTACTGCCCACGTTGGACTATATCCCTTTTACGAAAGAAGTATCATGTATTAAGGTGTCATGATCTAGGAAAAAAACCAAATGATAATTAAAAAAAAATCTTTTGAAGAAATACATTACCTGATGTGGGATTGGCCACCACATTGCTAGTTGGACGAATAGATAGTGAGAATGTCTGGGCTGGGAGAGTGATTGGTTTAGGAACGGACGTTGCAGATGCAGCCTTGGGTGTGCTCTGGACTTTGGAAGGTGATGCTGTGGGAACGTTTGGAGATGTTGAGGATACTGGTGGTAACATTTGGTTCTCTACAACGATAATACGTCCATTGCAATCAGTCGTCATGATCTGTGTCACGTCGGACCAATGCGGTGGAGTTTCTGACCTCAAATCTTGAAACGAAGAGTAGCAACCATTTCTTCCATTGATGTCAGTGAAGTGAACCGCACGTACCCCCAATTCGACATTGTCTCTAAATGAGATATACATCACCTTGTCCTTGAACGAAATGGTCACATCTGCGATAGACTGGTTGTTTTGGACACTGAGGAGCATGTCATTCCAACCAGTCCCCTCAGCGTTTAGAGATCTTTTGTAGATGTTTCTTTTGGTTACCAAGAAGATTTGGGTAGTGTCACAGAAAACCTGAGCAGATATAGTCTTAGAATGTAGTTTGATGGTGGATTTCACACGCCAAACTCCTGATAACACAACATCGGCGTAAGACGACATGGTCAGTGACAGATGGTGACTTTGTATGCAGGTACCTTTAAGAGCTAAAAGGTCATCTATGGAGGTCAAGTGGAATTCCTTGGCCAAGAGTTCTTCCATTTTCTTGATGAGGTCGTCGGGTAGGGCACTAAACTCAGGGGCCTCCTTTGCTGCCAAGATAGTGTCTGCTTCGGACACCACACTATTGATGTTGTCTGTGTGCTTTGACACTTGATCTCTGCAGAGCTGTACATTTCTTCTGAAAGCTCTCTCAAGCTTGCCTACTTTTGCTAGTAGTTGCAGTTCTGCCTCGTCCAGATAAGAAATGGCTGCAAGCTTGGCAACCTTCACGCTTTCCCGCATCTCGTGAAACTTCTCCGCTGCACTGCCACAGCCACATTCTATCGCATTGACCGCCATCATTTTCCATCCTATCTTTGTCCTCCGCTGAAGACAGTTATCCCGGAGATCCTTCGTCTTTTCTTGCATGTCGAGGAAAGTTTTCCGTATAGTTGTACAGTCGTGCCCTATATGGTCTAAGGTAACGCAGTCTCTGCATATGCGACGCTTGCAGGTCTTGCAGAAGTAGCTCTTTAACTCCCAGTCATGTTCCTTACACTTGTACTCCTTAATCTTCTCGGAATCCTCCAAGAAGCTAATCTTCACCTTCCCATTGTGAATGTCCGAGAGTAAGACAGTTCGGTGGTTCCTGTACTTGAGCTTCATCCTCTCGTGGGACTCCGTGCACGATTGGCAGATTAACTGAAAGCAATCTCTGCAGTAAGTGATGAGTGGTGTTTCAGTCTCCCCACAGCTGTCGCACCCCTTTTGATCCGATTCCATCTTCGTCTTGAAGACGTCAAGGATTCTACATATGAGTGGGTTGGACTTGAGGCCAGACACCCCTTCTAGAGGAAGAATGGACATTTTCCGACACATGGGACATTTCAAACGCGAGTTTCCCTCTCCTTCCGAAGAAGCGACCATTTTTAAGCAGTTCTCGCAGAATGTATGCTCGCATGACGTTAGATACTTAGGTTTGGAGAGGACTTGCATGCAAACTGCGCAAAGTAGTTCCTTCTCTAGTTTTTCAACAGAGATAGCTGCAGCCATCTTGTTACTTCTGATCCAAGTCAGCTCCTCCCCTTACCAGTGCTGAATAGTATAGTCTATGTATGTGCGTCAATGTTCTCGTTAATTGCACGATTACCTCATTTACCTGTGATTGCGACCACAGCCTTGTGACTAATATCCCTTGCTCGATCTGATACAGTGACTATATACATGCAGAAATGTGCGGGGATTCCCCAGGCCAGGCAACGCAAATCTATTTTGTATTGGAGCATGTTGCTAAGTTACGAGTATTTGTTCTTGGTTGGAATTCCCCGCATTGGTTTACACGATGTATACTGCGCCTTTTGTAATTGTTCGTAATTACCACTCGACTCAAGTATGACAACACAGGCCGCTTCATAGAATATTGCCACCTCGTCTTGCCAATCTTCTTCTGGGATACCAATTTTTCTTGCAGAAACCACCACTACCAGACATGGACTAGAAAAGGCTTTGAGCGGGTCGTATAAGATATAGAAAGGCAAAACAGCCACGTTAAATCATGTTCACATATACTCTCCAAAGGTTACAGTCCATTGAATGATATTTGCTATGTAAATAACAATCCACAGCATATCGTCAAATCTTCACTTCAGTTCAGTTCTATTCAATAACATATTAATGCAATCCAAAACAGGTTTTTTACCAGTTGACATGGAATCTTTGGAGAACAGCCGAAGCTGCTTAGACTATATTCGTGTTTCCTGCATGTTTGCACACACAATTATAACAAATTGCATTTGAACATGATATATATATCTTTTAAAAATGCACATTATACATTATGCAAATTGCAATTAGGCCATATTTGCACTCTGTGATCTTTTAAAACATGAGTGCATGGAGGGGGGGGGGGGGGGGGTGAAAGGGTAATCATACTAGTCTTGATGATTACTAGTACTGGTGCGTACTTATTTCGAAATCTACATAAAGATAAACAAAATTGCAATTCTTTTATCGGGTAAATGCAGATGTGAAATACAAATCATGAGCATATCAAATGTGATTATTTTTTTAGAAGTACATTATATTTTACTGGAATGAAAGCCTATCATGTTTCATATTTCATTTTCATATTCCAGGATTCAAGACTCGAGATTTTCACTTAACGATTTAAAAAGTAATTACACAAACTAACTGAGAAAGGAATAGATAACATGTGAAAAACATTGAAATATCAGTATTGTTAAAGAGGTAGAAGTAACCAAATAAACAGCTTATACCAACCAACCAACAAAACAAAACAAAGTCAAGGAGTGGTTGACTGGGATTTAAAGATCTTCACTATTGAACATGGGGGACAAAGAAAGCGGACAAAGAAAGCGGACAAAATAAACAACCTCTCATTCTACCCTTCACAATGGTTCTGGTAGTCAAAAGAACATCCCTTCACTGCTATTATGTTTAATTATGTAGTTCCAGGTGAATATGCATGTAACACCTATTCCACATATTTTAGACAATAGCAGTGAAGGGATGTTCTTTTGACTACCAGAACCATTGTGAAGGGTAGAATGAGGGGTTGTTTATTTTGTCCGCTTTCTTTGTCTGTCATGTTCATAGTGCTTAATTGGCAATTTCACCCCATACATGTATTGTCATTTCACCAGTGCCAATTGCATAAACACAAGAAAACGAAAGAGGGCGTGGGTCATCAAAAGTAGCTACAAGGCGAGAGTGAAAGGCAGAATAAGTGGCGATGAAACGCAGAGAGAAATATTTGAGGCCTGGAAAAAAAGAATGAATGGCAAGCACAGAAGAATAAGTAGAAGGAGGCCAACTTACATAGTTGTGGAAAAGTATAATTGGATGAGAAAAAAAGTAGGGGACAAATTGAGATACAACAATAAAAACGAAATTAGGTGAATGTATCTGATATGGCAACGCCTTTCCTTGTACGAGCTTTTTAAAACAAAAGGCGACCAGGCCTTTTTGAGGTTGTATAGTAAGATGTTTCCACAGTTTAAAACCTGCAGAGAATACAAATTTTGAGAGACTGTAGTTCTCATTTATGAAATGAAGTGAAAATACTATAGTGAACGAGCAGAGTAAGAATTGGAGTCATTGTTATTTCACATGGATCTACGGACAGAAAAGTCTAAAGCCCATCGCAAACTATGCGATTGGTCTGCGACCCGACTTCAGAAAAAAATAGATGCAAATTCAAACATGCTAATTCTTAATGCTCAAAGTTCTGAATAGTCATATGAATACTGAAATCGAAATTCAGGGCTAAACTTGCGGTCCTCCTCGTAGAAGAAAAAGCAAAATCAATTGCGAATCGTAGTGACGTCATAGTAGTCTTGTGATTGTCTACGTTTTAAAGTCGATTTGCCTTTACTCAGACTAAAAGCCCCATATTAAATAAAAATTGCGATTTTAGTATTCCTATTCTTATTCTGAATCTCAGTTTAATTAGGATGGGGTCTCAGTCGGATCGTACACTGTATGACGGTGGCCCTTAGGGCTGAGTGGGTTTAATTTAAATGAATGAATGAATGAAAAAAAGTGAATGAGTACACAAATAAATAAGATAAATATATGAATAAATAATAACAGCAAAGGAGTAATAGTTATATATACACTCTTAAAAATTCCGAGTCAGACTTAAACCGGAAACGGGTGAGTTGGGGCCACACTCCGTTCCGGGTCAAAATGACCTGGAATAGAGTAAAAATGACCCAGAATAAGGTCAAATGTGACCCGGAATTTTTAAGAGTGTAGATAGATAAATGAATAAGTAATAGATAAACTCCAGTCTAGATAAATTTTCGCTCCTTCAAGTTTCCTCTCATCCGAGTATCACGATCGATAGCCATGAAGGGCTATCGCTTGTTTTTTCTCTCTCTCTACTTCTTATGTTTCTCTGTTTCGTTTGTTAGTTTGTGTGTGTGTGTGTTGTCTGCTTGTGTGTGTGTTTTGTTTGTTTGTGTGTGTGTGTGGGGGGGGGGAGGGGAGAGGGCATTGCTAGGATAATGTTCATTCAGTATTAATCTTAGTGTTTCATGCACTATAGTATGGTTTGATTATACAGGCATGTGATTATTTATTATTATACATGTACATGTACAATTTATGCATTCTGAAAAAAAAAGTGTGATCAGTTTCAGTATTATATGCAGATGTGGTTATATATATAGGCATAGATTAATTCGAATATTATATGTACTAAAATTCTTATTACTTATACGTGTCTCTGCATTTTTATTTATTATGTATATCAAGTCATTATTGTTTTATTGTACTGAATGATTGCAATAAAGAATGCCACAAAACAAAAAAACTCTGGACAACTATCACCTCAGACACTGATCCTCTGGGACTTCTGCATCCCGATATCCCGTTACCCTTTTATGAATACCACGGACTATCTTTACCCCCCCCCCCCGAAATTACCCAATATACAGCTATTCTGAACACAGGTGGCTTAACTGCAGCGGGGGGGGGGGGGGGGGGGGGGGGTAGGGGACATCTAGCTCTCACTTGCATCGGCATTAGTATCACTATGAACATGGCGGACAAAAAAAGCGGACAAAATAAACAACCTCTCATTCTACCCTTCACAATGATTCTGGTAATCATGTAGTTCAGGGTGAATATGCATGTGACACCTGTTCCGCATATTTTAGACAATAGCAGTGAAGGGATGTTCTTTTGACTACCAGAACCATTGTGAAGGGTAGAATGAGGGGTTGTTTATTTTGTTCGCTTTCTCTGTCCGTCATGTTCGTAGTGTATTATTATTATCATTATTATTATCATTATTATTATTATTATTATTATTATTATTATCATTATTATTATCATTATTATTATTATTATTATTATTATTATTATTATTATTATCATTATTATTATTATTATTATCATTATTATTATTATTATTATTATTATTATTATTATTATTATTTTGGTTTGGCGTCACCATTGCCTGGGAGGCGAAAAGCGAACTGAATCACTGTAACCCTTAGGTCTCTCCTGTCGGGGGGGGGGGGGGGGGGGTTGGTATGCCGAATGTTTCTTTTCATTATCTTTTATGTTCTTTAGACTACCAGAACCATTGTGAAGGGTAGAATGAGGGGTTGTTTATTTTGTCCGCTTTCTTTCTCCGTCATGTTCATAGTGTATTATTATTATTATTATTTTGGTTTGGCGTCACAATTGCCTGGGAGGCGAAAAGCGAACTGAATCACTGTAACCCTTAGGTCTCTCCCCTCGGGGGAGGGGGTTGGTATGCCGAGTGTTTCTTTTCATTATCTTTTCTGGATTGTGAAGTTTTCATTTCGATATTATTTTATTACACATGTACTAATGTCGTAGTACTTTTGGGCGATCCTAGCAAGCGGACAAAAGCGCTCATTTCAATTTGAATTGCGAATTTTTAAGACAGGTGCATTATTTACATACACACATTGCATTCATATTTTTTATTAGAGTGTATGAGCACATTTTATAATCTTGGTTTTAGTTGGAAATTTGTGTGTGTATGTGTTAGGGGGGGGGGGGGGTAACGGCCGCCTTATTCCTTCAAATATGCAGAGCTATAACCCTTATTAAGCCCACCGCACACTATATGACCCTGTTGCGACCGCATTTCCGAGCAAATGGCATTTTGCAAAACCAGTAAAATTTTGTTATTATGAAGTTCAGAATAATGACAGGAATACTGAAATCGAAATGTTAGTTTACTGCAGGCCTTTTGATCATAGTACATGTAAAGGCCAAATCGGCTTCAAATCGTAGCCGATCGCAAGATTGCTATGACGTCACTACGATTCAGAATTGACTCCGCTTTTATTCCTACAATGAGACTCGCAATAGCCGAGGATTTTAGTATTCATACGACTATAATTTTGGAACTTTGATCGTTAAGATTATACACGTTTGAATGTTCATATGAAATGCAATAACATTATTTTTTCCAAATCGGATCGCAGACAGATCGTTTAGTGTGAAGTGGGCTTTTAGAGATATCTTAAGCATCCATAGACAACTATATTGGGGGTTATAGGACGTTAAAGTCAATATATTGCAGTATACAAATCATTATCACAATGACAAAAATAACAGAAAATCTACGATAACAAAATTTATGAACTCATCAGAGGTTAATCGTTTATTGTACAAAAATTGTCATGAGCACCATCAATGTTGTTATCAGTTTATGGCATTACTCACGGCAGTACATGTATAGGCACCATCATCTTCTTTTCATTCATTTTTTCTAATTCGGCTTGCTACATTATTCATCTAGATACAAAAACATGTTTTTACTTGATTATAATCAAGTAACCCGTTCGAATTTCAAAAAGAAAAGACAAACTTTTCTTGGTCTATTAATGAAATATCCAGACTTCGACAACCTGTACTGAATATATAATTGTCCTGAAAGGTTAACAATTTACAGTAACAAAAACTCAGTTCTGAGGCTTTTCGGCACTTATCCATTCAAGAAAGAATATAATCAACAAAATAGTACCCTGCAAATTATATTTGCAGATAATCAAGGCACACTTAAAGAAGTCATATTTCGTAACATCAGTCCTACAAAAAACGCACTTATAACCCCAAAGTGAACAAAAAATAAAAAAATAAAATAAATAAATCTATTCTAAACTACAGCATAAGAAAGCATTAATCATGTCACATTGCATATGTATTCACCTTTTACATGGAATAATATGAAAGAAAGAAAGAAAGAAAGAAAGAAAAAGGAAAAGAAATGAGGAGGAAGAAGAAGGAAGAAGAAGGAGAAGAAGAAGAAGAAGAAGAAGAAGAAGAAGAAGAAGAAGAAGAAGAAGAAGAAGAAGAAGAAGAAGAAGAAGAAGAAGAAGAAGAAGAAAAAGAAGGGGGTACCTCTCTTCATTTGAAAGGCTTCCTTTCTTTCCCCATCACAGTCAAATTACTTGAAGAAAAAGTCATCAACGACATCAAAGTTATGAACGAAACATAAAAAAATATAAAGAAACTTATAATCATCACTTTGAGAAAGAAGAACGTCATCCAAAATTGTAAAGAAAGAGAGAAAAAACACATACACCGAAAGAGATACTGCAAGAGAGCATATCAAGAAGTACTGCAAGAAATGAAAATAATTCAAGAGGTACTGTAAAATTCGAGAGAGATGGAGAGGGTTACAAGGAAAATGTCCAAAATAGGGAGGAATTTTCCGACTTTGTTTACGGCCATGCATTATAGAATATGAAGTGCCATCATCGGGTAATCATCATCGTTGAGATTATTTTCAAAACCACATGATCGGATATCTTCAAAGATAATCTTTCATAACTGAGATACTTCCAAAGATTCAAGATTCGCTTTTCATTCTCAAAGTGATGATATAAATCGATACGATATAGATCGTAGATAAACTTTCAAAGATCAACTACCAAAGATCATCTTTCACAATCGAGATACTTAAAAATCGCTTTTCGAAATTCCTCTTTCTTTTTTTCCTTTTTGAGTTATGAACCCCTTTCCTTCTTTGGTATAAAATATGAAACCTTCAGAATGATAAATCTCATTTTCGGAACTATGAGCAGCATTTCATTGCGGAAATATGAACCTTCTGAAGCATGAATATTCAGATAAACAAACCATATAGTTAGGAAAAATGGACTTTAAGAATAATAGCCCTTCGAAGTAATGCAACGAATGATGAAGATCGTGAACCTACTTTTTCGTAGGAAATATGAACCTTTTATTTTCATTTTATTTTTGGAATATATTATGAACCCCTAGTATACTGGCAAATATTTTGTGTTCAGCTATGTGAGGGAAGACAAACAAACAAAACTTCTGATTTATGACCCTTCGGAGTAATGCAACAAAAGTATGGAATTAAGAACTTCATCTTACTTTTCAGAATCATTACCCCCCCCCCCCCCCTCCCCCTTTGAGGAATGTTCAAAGATCAACTTCCATGTGACATACATTCAAAGATCAACTTTGAATATGTGTACAGATCTTAGACGAGATCGGTGCAAAGATCCATTATCATATCCAGTCGACAGAGAAGAAGGTGTACATGAAAGTAACAATCCCAATAAGCAGAACCATGCAGAAGTACAGGAACTTCTTGGCTCTCGGGTCCTGCTCCAAGGATCCGACCTTCCGGTTGTGGAACTCCTGCTCCCGAGCCATGCGTCGACCTTCCTCTGTGTCCTCCCCGTAACCGCAGAACCAGGCCAGTATGCGGTAGCGGAGGGGCTTCTTCGGCTCAACCTCGACGACTTCTACAAGCGGGAAAAATGTAGAGACAAACGGTATATACTTTCGCATCTATCGTACGTGTAATAAAAGAATAGCAATAGAATGATAATAGAAAGGTAATAGTAAAAGTAACAATTTATTAGTACTAGTACTAGTAATAATATTAATGGTAACAGAATCATAATAGTTATAGTACTAGTGAAAACATTAGTGATGCACGGTTTTATGAAATGTTCTTAATAGAACAGACTATATAATGCCATTCACTTCAATGTTACCCGTGATCGGTCTTATCATTAGCCGAATTTTCCTGGATGAGGTGCTCTAGCAAATAAAGTTGCATTTCCCTCTTCCCTCTGTTCCATCGAAAAAAAAAGCTTTTGCCCTATGATTCTTCATGACATTACTGAATTCAGACGAAAAGTAATGTGCTATATGAATCAGGGTTGCCGTTCAAGGGATGTAATTGAAGAGCAAGAAATATGGCTATTGTCATCTTTACTAACCGACGCCTTTCCTGAAGGCAATTTCTGTGGCGTCTTGCTCCAACATCTTGTAATCTTTATCCTCCACTTGTCTCTCTTCATTTGTGTCGCCTTCAAGCAGCTTCTCATCTGGTCGCTGCAACTTTTGATATCGAGTGAAGAAAGTTGCTCGGATCACCTTAAACAAGAGTAAGAAACACAATCCAAGCTAAGCATGACGTCTTACAAGTAAAATTATAGTAGTAATAGTAGTAGTAATGAAAGTGATAACGATGATAATAATAATGATAATAATAATGGTAATACATTGTAATAGTAATAATGATAACAAGAACAATAACCGTTTTCATCATCATCATCGTCATCATCATCATCATCATCATCATAATCATGAACATAATAACGATACTACTGCTACTCCTACTACAACAACAACAATAATAATGATAATAATGATAATAATGAAACTACAAAATATTTGTTTACGTTTGTCTTGTTTGTACCTGTCCTGGCACATGGTGAAGAAATGAAGATAAGGAAAGAAAACTACAGTAAAGACATGACAATGTTTAACATTTTAAAATTTAATTAAATTCGTTTGAAACTGTACCTGCAGGAGTTTAAAGGAAATGTGAGTAAATTGAAGTTGACTGCAAACATTGTGCAAGAGCTGTTGAAAAAACATGGTTTATACTACTTTTTCATTCAGTAAGATTTACAGCCAGAATTCTGTACATTAGTGCTTTCGGGCACTTTTTTTTTCTGGCTCATCGTCTGTGTGGTTTGTCATGATGTATTGTATGATGTATGTCATACCCGGAACGATGGCAGAGGCTCTGTCACGAGACTGATGATGATAACGGAGACGAAGACGATGGCAAAGAGGATCATGTTGAAGTAGAAGTAGTGGAGCTTGACCACCAATGGTCGAGTATCCTCTTCCCAACAAGACGGATCCGGGTACACAAAGTCCAGGATTAACCGGATGAAACCGACCAACGCTCCAATCATCAAACCCCAAAAAGTACCCTAAAAAGAAGAAGAAGACGAAAAGAAGAAGAAGAAGAAGAAGAAGAAGAAGAAGAAGAAAACAAACAAGAATATGACAGAAACATTTGTGTCAGAGTGTGGTAATTAGGGTTTGGGAGGATATGCGTGACGGTGTGTAACTGAGTTTTTATAGACGGGCATCAGTCAATCAGCGACTATTATTTACGTCTGAAACCGACCTTCAACGACACCACCGAAAGATGTGACTCCCTTTCCAACATGGCTCCCATCAGAGTCAGTTTGAAGGCGAAGACAGAGAGCTGACCGCAGACGTTAGCGTAAACCCAACTCGCATCCATTGTTAGATCATTTTTTTGTTTACTGAAATCAACCCATGTTTTTCATATTGCTTTTCACACTGGCAAAACTTTGCTTGATTCCGGGAAGTGGGTATAGGGCTAAGGGCCTCTGCCTTATCCCCACCTATTTTCCTGGGATAAGCTTAGCCCACTTTCTGTTCACACTCAGTTTTATCAAAATGCGTTAGCCCCAAAGATAGTACGGTATTATCTGACCCGGGAATAAAGTAATTGCGGTGTTAGCACCAAGGGTCAGACAGATAGTACGGGAATAAAGATCCGTGTGTGAAAAGCAAAAACAACAGTACGTGGCTAAAAATAGTAAAAGGCAGAGTATAAAAAAGGGCAATAATTTCTTTTCACATGAAGCTTGAAATTAGTATGAATAAGTTTCTTCTTCTTAGTGTGATCACTGTGGTGTCAGCGGTGGGATGATAGATAACAAAATCATTCATTACAATATCAAAACCCTAAACTGAACTTAAAATAGTATGTACTTCTAAGGTCATCAGTACCCTCTATCGCCATCCCAACAAAAAGTTCCCATTCAGCCACTGTGTTCCACACTTTCCTATATAGTCGTGGACTGCATAAAAGAGCCATCAGTAGGGAATGAAATGATCATATCTTGAGGCCTGCTGAACAGAGGCATTATGCACATAATCGAAGCTAGGACTTCGAGGTTGGTTATGTAATTTCCAGGCTGGATTAACCTTTGTGCAATATCAGTCATATAACCCGTTAATGCCGCGCCAGCAGCTGACAAGGCAGTCCTACATCATATAAATAACACCTCGTGTGCAACGCTCAACAAATTGGTTTGTTACCAACCTTTTCGTTGGCTCTTGGCCAGAGGACAGCGAGAAGATAGACAGCAGCGACGGTAGGTGTGACGCGACCCTGAATGCGGGTGAAGTACTTGAGAAGGTTATCGCCTTGGAGGAGGTCGATGACGGGGATCCATAGAACGCTCAATCCAGTCATGACCAGAACGATCACTCTACATAAGAAAAAGGAAAGACAACGTGAATTCATCGTCGTAATTACTTACCTCGGAAGCGGAGAAAGTTGCGAAGTCAAAACCGAAGCCTAAAAAGAGGGCCACACCAATGAGACCGTCAGCAGACCTATAACAGACTATATGGAAAATTACACAGCCCCGAATGACCAAAATATAGATTGGTTTTGAGTCGGCAATGAGTTGGCTTGGCTGTGTCAGTTGGTTATTAAACGGCATAAGTTTTTGTAGATGTCCTTGCGCCATCAGAGGAGTATCATCATGATCGTCCGGCATAGTTTCCCGGAGGGTTATCCAATCATTGGAAATGATTTTTCTTCCACATTTCAGCCAGGTATGAGTTCGGACAGAACATAAATATGCGCAACTATTAGCAAGCAAAAGTTCTAAGTAGATTCATAATGTATTTGACTGTGACTCTTTCTAACCCCCTCCCTCCAAAACCCTAAAAAAACAACAAACAAACAAACAAACAAACAAACACAAGTTTGTCATACCTCCCTACAATCATCATCTCTCGGTTGCTAGGCTTTTTGTCGTAGTATTTCTCTCGAAGGAACTGCCAGATGTCAACAGTGAACAGAGTACTGATGCTATTCAGCAATGACGTCATGCTACTGACGATGGCGGATAGCATGACGGCAAGCATAACTCCACGAAGACCTGGGAGTGGGAAATGAAATTGGGCAAGATATGTCACTACATGTAGAAAATTGTGGAAACAAAATATTGATAATGAATGATTCCGCTTATACCCCCACCCAAAAAAAAAACACCCCCCAAAAGAACCCAATAGAAACAAAAACAACCAAGCATACAAAAAAGGAAACAAAAACAAAAACACACGAAACAAAGCAAAAAAAAAAACACACACAAACAAACTAAACAAACAAAGAACAATAACAAAAAACAACAACACACAAACAACAAAAACCCTCTCCCATCCGACGTACTGTCTCTGTTGGATATACAAGTACGTCCAAATCCAAAGAGTGGGAAAAAACAAACTTCAACGATAAAAGATGATAAGGAACAGAAACAGTTTTTGAATTGAAAATGAACAAGCACATCAATGATGTGGTGCTCATGCGGCATCCGGCAAAGAAACCCCTCAAAACTCGGTCCATAAATTAAGAAGAAGAAGCAGTTTTTGTGATTTCTGAAGAAAACCCACATAAATTAGCAGCATAAATTAACAGAAATAATGTTGAGACAAAATTTCGAAATTCTGTGTAAGAGTTCTGTGTACCTCATGTAGCTCTACCAGATGGAACAAAAAAAAAAATCAAAATCAGTCGACAAGTGAAGGAGAAGAAGCATTTTGCGAGATTTTCAAATAAATTTAGCATAAATTAGCATAGATAATTTTTGCGACAAAATTTCTAAATTCTGTGTAGAGGTTTGGTGTACCTCAAGTAGCTCTACCAGATGAAACAAGAAAAATCATATTCGGTCGACAAATGAAGGAGAAGAAGCATTTTGTGTGATTTTCGAATGAATTTCGCATAAATTAGCATAAATAATTTTCTAGACAAAATTTTGAAATTCTGTGCAGAAGTTCGGTGTACCTCACGTAGCTCTACCATATGGAACAAAACAAAAAATCGAAATTGGTCGAAAAATGAAAAAGAAGCATTTATTGTGATATTTGAGCAAATTTTGCATAACTTAGCATAAATAATTTTTTAGAAAAAATTCCGAAATTCTGTGTAGAAGTTCGGTGTACCTCACGTAGCTCTACCATATGGAACAAAAAAATTCAAAATTGGTCGACAAATCAAAAAGAAGCACTTTTTGTGATATTTGAGTAAATTTCGCATAAATTAGCATATTTAATGAGTTTCAAAATTCTGTGTAGAAGTTTCGAATCCCCCTAGTGCTATCATATAAAGCAAACGGAATTGAAATCGGACAAGAAATGACGAAAAAGGAATTTTGAAATTTTGGACGGAGACGGACGCCGGACGCCGGACGCCGGACGCCAGACGACGGACGACGGACGCCACGCCACGGCATAAGCTCATCTGGCCCATTCGAGCCGGATGAGCTAAAAATGCGAGACAAAAGATAAAAAACAAACAAAAACCAAGCAAATAAAACAAAAAAAAGACAAACACACTTTTAGTATTAAGCCATACAGATCTTAATCAGGAATAAAGCAATAATCATCAACATAATATTCAATTTACTTCGCCCAAATAAGAAATGCCCAGACCTTGGCGGAGTCTGAAGTTTCGAAATGAACTTACCTGCGGGCATGATACCTAGCACCAAGGTAGGATAGGCCGTGTTACTACATCCCTTGGGGTTTCCGCAAGCTTCAAGGCACGTTTCAGGAGAGGCGCAAGCTACAGTGTCTGTAATGATCATAATAATAATCATATCAGGTTTAAAAATATGTCATCTACCAGTGGCGGCGATTTCATGTAACGAATGGGGGGGGGGGGACGGAAACACGGAAGGCCTGCGCCGAAAATTTGTTTCAAAAAGTGAGAAGGGGATAATCGTTATTATGCGAACGACCGAAGCGAGCGAGCTAAAAATTACCGCAAAAAATAATGAAAGAAGCCCTGATTTTGCCATCAAAAACATTCTAGGCCTATAAAATATTTAACTGGTTGGCCTAAATTATGTAACTTGACTCAAAATAGAAAAATAATATATCAAGCTTTAAAAATCGAGGAGGGGGGGGGGAACATGTTCCCCCCCCCCCCTCCCGGGATCGCCGCCTATGGCATCTACTATTAATCTGTTCCTCCGGGGTATGAGACTTCGTCTCTCGGACTGTGGTTGAGCTCCATTGATAAATGGTCTCTTGGAAATTTTCTAGAAATTTTCAAGCATTTTTAAAGGAATTTCTTTGAAAGGCAAAGAGAAAACAAATCAAAACAAACAAACGAAAGACATGTTTTAAAGAATGTGCATCGAAGGGTAAAAGATGAACAAAGTTTGGAAAGTACAATGTATCAGCTTGGCACCTTTAAAAACAATCGACGACTTTCAACTGAATACAACCTTTCCCAGCCAGCCATCCACCTGACACCACTCTAGTAAGTATCATTATCATTGTCATCATCATTATCATCATCATCATCATCATCATCATCATCATCATCCTCATCATTATTTACCTGTGTAGAGGACCCTGGCAATCATTCCCGGTATGACGGTCATGAAGAGGGGTAAGATCTTACAGAACCCAGCAAATAGGCATCCACCCTGTGCGTGCGAAAGGCTCTTGGCTGATAGGGCACGCTGGACCATCACCTTCGAGAAAAAAAAATCATAAACAGATACCATAAAGAAAGATTCCCGCACCAAGATAATTTCAAGTAATTGTTTTTACAAGTTCTTCTGAAGTAATTCGTATAGTTCACAAATCTGTCAAGTACTCTGAGATGCAGCTCAGAGACAAGGCAAACAAAGGGAATAAAGAGAGACCATACCGCTACCAAAAGGTTTGATCATAGCCAAACAAAAAGGGGGAAGGAAAACCACCACCATGTCATAGTGTACGATCCCAAGCAAGGGAAAATTTACCTTACATAGAAATAGAAATTCATATTTTAGTGTACATTAAAACGGCATCCCTAGTAACACCACGTTCTCTAGATTTATCAGATTAATATGGTTATCAATAACTTGATCATTTTAAACTTTCGGACAATTGGGTCAAATTATTTCAATCTCTGACAATTTGTTTCTTTGATTTGCTTTGCCACTCTGCCATTACATGTGCAGTACCTAACTTATCACATTCGAAATCTGCCTCTTGCAGGTCATTATAGCACGTCACTTCCATCACATACCTGCTCGGCACACCAGTAGGTAAGGGAAGACAGAGTCTGTCCAATCAGGAACCCCAGCCAGGGAAAACTGGATGTGAACGGATCAATGTCTCGTAGCATCTGGAAGGAATCCTCCTTGGGAATACCGCAAGTGTAGTTTGGATTATTCAGAGTGTCGTTTGGAATGGCTTGGAAGTATCTGATTTTCAGCTCCTCGAAGCTACCAATCTGACCATAACCTAAGAAAATAAGATGTGGCCGAGTTATTTTGGAAGACACCAGTTTACCCGAAGGGAGGTTTTTGTCCAAAGCTTTATAATCTCGAAGGCTTATAATTCGGTAAAACTAGCGAGCTCTAATTCTAAACATGGATGCGGAATTATTCCCTCCTCAGAACTCCATTAGTGTCTGTCATTTACACTCTTCTCCTTTACAGGACACTCTGCTTATAATGTTTAATATTAATATAATAATAGAAGACAATTAAATAAATCAATCAAGCCTTCTATCACAAAATATGATTTCCAAAGTAAGACTGTCACCTGCACTGGGTAAGATCGTATGGAAGATATTAAGGTCCATTCAGAGCATCGTAAACTCACAGGCAATCCCCTACATGTAGATCTACCTACTATGTATACTTACTTAATACCATCAGGATGATGCCCCCAATGATGATGATGAAGACCTGCACGGTGTCCGTGTAAATGACAGCAGCAAGTCCACCTTGATTCATACATGAAATGATAAAAGTGCACCAAGGAACAATTAGTGATGAAATTCAATTTTTCAAGGCATCTTGTCCATTGCGACCTGCCCTTAGACGACAAATGGACAAGAGGAAACCTCGAGCGGTCTGTTGGGAAACTCCCCAAACTCCATGACCACCAGTCCGCCCCCTGTCTCAAATAAATCGAGGGTTCAGTGCAACAAAGGGCTATCTGCAGTTTTGGAAATTTTGATAAATCTTGAAATGAAGACTTGCACCGACACACTGCATGCAGTTTAAAGCAGATAACCATCTCTATTTTGGGTGATAGCCTGCTGCAGCAAAGTTTGCTGTAGAAACCATTATTACCAATGGGTTCCTGGTCTCTACTGGATCACTTTGATTTTGAAATCTCATTTTGACCAAAAATGCAGATAGTCCTTTGTTGCACTTAACCCTCGAAATTAAAACAAAAATCAGAGCTTGGCCTATGCTTTATATTCGTTATAATGGATGGGGATATCGTTCTGCATTTATTTCGACGATGACTTCATTGGCTCCCATCCTTCACGGCAACCCGTTCAAGATACTACCTGTAAAGCTCCTAATGGATTTGACTCTAGCATACACGAAGAACTCACCAGCAACCTTGTACATCATCAACGAACATTTAACAACAAGAATTACTCATCCACAACGTCGTACATAAAAAAAAAAACAACAGCAGCAATTTTAATAACAACAACAACAATAATAATAATAATAATAATAATAATAATAATAATAATAATAGTAATAATAACAATAACAATAATAATGATAATAATAATAATAATAATAATAATAATAATAATAATAATAATAATAATAATAATAGCAATGACAATAATGACAATAATGATGAAAATAATAACAACAACGACAACAAAATTCATCAAAAAAAGTCCTCGATGTCCTCGATCAGACTTCGTTCACCATCATTTGCTCACCTTTACCTAACACCTGGGCCCCGTTTCATAAAACTTGTTATCAATAAAAAAAAAAAAAATTGCAATAACTGTTATAAGCTATTGAAATCCTTGCTTCTGATTGGCTGAGAGCAAATTTGTCATAGAAATGTGGCAGTTGTTACTGATAACAAGTTTTATGAAACGGGGCCTAGGTGCTCGTACTCCCATCTGTTATCGCGATTTCGTGCCGTCATTCTTTGTGTCCCACACTCTGAGAAAGCTTCCCCATCTCTCTGACCAAAATCCAGTCCTTGTTATGCCCGTATTTCGTAGCATAGCATGTACCCTCCCCATGCAATATTTATTTTCCATGTTTTGAGCGCTTGTATTTCTAGGTATATTTTCGATCTAAACCCTGTTTGATATTTTCATTGTTAAAGCATGGACCCTACTGGTTAAAGTTTTCACAGTAATTTTTTTTTTTTCATTTTATCTTATACAAGGCACTTAGAAACAATTATAAAAGATACGATTAGTCTTATAATAATCATCATTATTATTATCATTATCATTATGATTTTCATTATCATTATAATAACGATTATTATTACTGTCATTATTATTATTATCATTATTATTATTATCATTATTATTATTATTACTATTATTATCATTATGATTATTATGATGATTATTATTATTATAATTGTTATTATTTACCATCATTATTATCATTATTAGTATCATTACCATCATCATCATCATTACTACTACTGCAACTACTACTACTACTATTATTACTATTATAATACTACTACCAACTACTGCTACTGTTATCATTATTACAATTTTCACAAGGGTGAGTGTTGGTTAAGGCAAGGTGTTGGATGTAGGACTGAAATTAAATATTAAATATTACGACTTGTGAAAGAAATAAAATGCATCCGAAGTGCTGCAGAGAAGGTGAAAGATCTCTCGCCGGGTATGATTCTGGAAACCTCAGACAAGCAGTATATGAATGCCGACTGCACATCATCAAGGGGGCCACAAAAAAGTAAACTGTCAGAGATGAGCGCCAGATGTAGGAATCCACTTCTGTCTTAGAATTAAGACCCAGTGCCACCTTTCCAATAACGGAAACTATACTTTTGATTGGAAAGTATTCTTTCCTAATTCTTTCGCTATAATGAAATGATGCCCTTTCGGCTTTCTAGGATATTCTGGTATACATCACAAACAAACATCTAGTGATCTATTTTTCTTATCAGCACAACGTTTATGGAAGACTTTGGGAAATTTCTCAAAATATATTTACCTGAAACGCTTTCACAAAATAAGAAAATGCAAAAGGAATTTCTTTTGCGTTAACATAGAAAACGAAGATTCATTTGACTGATAATATTTTCTTCAACAAATTTGATAAATCGAAAATGGAAATAATCAAAATTTACTAGAAATAAATCCTAGAAATCATATAAATTTTGAGCCGACGTTTAATATTGATACAGTTATCGCGATGGGTTAAAGCTTGAGTGGGCTGAAGTCGATGAATGCTTCCGTCGGCAGCCAGTAACGCGCAGACTTGAAACAGTACCTGTTACAGTGAAGACAGCCACGAAGATAAGAAGAATACCGATGGCTGCATACTGGTTCCACCCTAAGGCCTGTGTGATGAACAGGGCTCCAGAATATAAGTCCACCTGTTGCGGGGAATAGGGAATTTAGGGTTTAAAGATCAAATAAGATTTTGGAAAAGGAACGGCAGATTGGATGGGGGGGGGGGGGGTGGAGGGGAGGGGGCTGGACGGGCAAGCTGAGATTATGCTAGGGAAATTACATGTGCGAACGTAAAATAAGATAAAAACAAAGTGAGAAATGAGAATTAATGCCTAACGATATTGCGATAACATTCAGAATTAAAACTAATAGGACCAGGCGAATGACCAGCAGGAATATGTCTTAAATGGTCGGGAAGTGGCAGCGCACGGAAATGCAAGAGAAACCCCAGGCCGAGGTCAAGAACAGGAGCGGCCGACAGGGATTGAAATTTAGGTTGTGAAACTGCCATATGACCGACCCACTCTATCAACCAGCCCTCAAGGGGGGGGGGGGGGGAACTCTCCAAACTCTTTATGACCAGTACGCCCCTGGTTAAAGCGATGTCACCAGTTAAATAGCCAGCGTAAGAAGGGTCCACTTTAATCTTGCCATAGAAGAATCCCATCGAAGTTTATTGGATAATCTCTATTCACTCCGATAGGCGATCCATGAGAAGCCCTTCATCAAGGGATCAAGGAGGTTTTAGATAGAGTCGACATCCGCTCAGTTAAAAAGAGTAAAGAGAAGATCTTGGGCCTGGCATGCAGTATCACTAACAAAGACAATACATCACGAAAGATTCGACAGAGTCCAATGAGCAATGAACGATCAGGATAATTGTGCGCCATGAAAAGTGTTTGTTCTTATGGAGTAATGGAAAAAAGAGGTAATGGACACTGATTACGTATCACTGATCTCGCTGATTAAAATTCAAGGTGACCTTGAAGAAAGAGGACTACAAGTTTTCTGAAATATCCTGGAAAATGGCAGCGAGAAGACACGGAACGCCCTATCTCCCCACTCTCCCCAAGGTATACCCGGAAGGAAGATGATGATAACTGATGATGCAGCTGCTCTGATGATTTTGATGATGATGTTGATGATGATGATGATGATGATGATGATGATGATGTGTCAAATAAATTTCAATAAACGCCCCGACTTTCTTTGATTCCCTTTTTTCATTTCAGGAAGCAAAAATGCGCCTTCCCCTCTTCTCTTTTTTTTTCTTAAATACCCGTAGTAATGTTCCAAAAGACATTATACATAGTTTAAAATTCAATCGTTGTTAAAAGCACAGAAAAGTTCTGAATTGAAAGAAGACTGACTCACCGAGATTCTGGATACAATGTAGAGGAAGATGGACATACAGGCGAGGTAGATACGGATCCGATGGCTCCCAAATCTTTTCATCATGTATTCGGGCAAGGTGCATACCTAGATTCAAGATTCGAGATTGGCTTATTTGTCGTTTTTTTCCGTACACGTGAAATAATTCAGTATAGATTATACGAGTCATATAGCAAAAAAAAAAAAAAACAAAAAACAATAAATAAATAAATGAAGAAAAAAGAAAAAAAAGAAAAAAAAAAGAAACAAAATAGTAACATATGGTAAATATCAAACATCAGTTGATGCAATCAACCATGGGTTAAGAAAAATGATGGGTATGGTTAACCAGGGAAGATTGAATATACTGAATGGAAGTCGAATTTATCAACATCGGCGCTCAACATACAGCAGGAAGCAAAAATAAAAACAAAACAAAAACCAACAAAAAAGCGAAATCTTTGAAGTAACCTTATTTCGGAAATGGTTCTTGAATATCGTGACCAAGAGGTGTTTTATCTTTTTTTTTTCTGGTTTATATCTTAATCAAGGACGGATTCTACCTTTATCCTCTTAAACGATTAGAGGGATTAGATGGCCGTAACATTCCTTCGATCATAGCGTATCCGGTTCATGAAATCACTGCAGTAGTTAAATCACCATTTTCAATTTATAAAACTAGAATGAGGCAATTATCATGGTACCTACCCCTGCTGCTATGTAAACGGGAACGAAAACATACGCCATGAGCGGGAGTTGAGACAGCCCCTGGGGGAAAAAACAGAATGAACAACAGAAAAAAAGATATTACAAGTCAGTATATAATATCTCCAAAGTATTATTGCCTAATCCGATTCCTTATTAGGACCGCCATATCACTTGTCACTTCAAGATTTTTTTTTTTGATTGATATTAGTTATGACGAACATGCTGCTAACATCTTCGAAAGACTCGTGTATAACCGATACCTCGCACACTTTATTTAGTGGCGTACTGGTGGGGGGGGGGGGGGGGGGCTGCCCCCTCCCTATAAAAAAAAAAATCTCAAGACCAAGGTTTTTAATAATTGTTTTTATAAACCTAAATGAATGTCATTGCATCGACTGTCTGAATATAATAGCCGATATCATTTGGCCTTTTTAAAAATGTGTTTTTCTTCATTTCATCCAACCCCGACAACCGACGAGAAAGATCGATATCCCCGGGTAAGTCCCGTTGGCTGTCGGTCCCGCTTGCCTTCTGGCAGCTGAATTGTCAGTAGTCGGTCTCGTGGGTTTTTTTACCCCACGGACTGTGGTCGTCCAACTTTCATGTTCGAGCAAGTGTTGACTAAACTTACGTTGAGGTCAAACGCAGCCGGGGAGATTCCCGTAACAGCAGCATCACCGGCTAGTCCAACGAAGTGTTCGCTACCAATGTTACTAGCCCAAATCGATGCACCCACCTGCGTGGAAAGATAAAGATATCCATATCATCTTCATATCCATCTAATCAAATCCGATTCAGTTCAGTTAAACCAACCCTCAAGAACTGCAGTCATTAGAAATCAGGGCCCTGGTGCACAAAACTTATCATTAATGGTAACTCTACCATCTATGGTAACTATCATGGGAACATTGCTCAACAGCCAATCAAATTCAAGATTTCCATGGAGTTACCATTGATGACAAAGTTACCATCAATAGTAAGTTTTATGCAACGGGGCCCTGAAGATTTTTACAGACAAACAAAATTATTCGCTGGCCTTGGGTCGTCGAATGGCAAATTTTTGTTACACGGGATAGCATATCTGTCATATATCAAAGGTAAAAGAAACAAATACATTCGGTACATTAGTCAATGAGAAAAAAATGTATATACAGGTATATTTAACTTAGTTTTAATTACTCTCGATGTCAAACACTGATTATTATGATCATCATTATTACTTGGTATGGCATCACTTGGGCCTGGGAGGCGAAAAACAAACTGAATCACTGTAACCCTAAGGTCTCTCCTCCCGATATCACTGATTGGGTGCGTGCAGGTGGACCACATACACCGAGGTTTCCCCCTACTCCTATACGAATAGTGCAGTGGGTTCTTAACGTGCAAAGATAGAGACTTTCCTCAACACGGGGCCTCCATTTAACGTCCTATCCGAGGGACGGAGTGTTTTCCACTGTAACATAGCCTGCGTCTATGAAACAGGGAAGGGGCACGTAAACATACAACGCAGGCTTCAGTCATCCGCCCGGGGTGGACTAGAACCCACGATCTTTGGTTCGACAGGCAACCGCTTTACAGACGGAACCAACTCGCTCCCATATTCCAATCAATAATAACATATCTTCATTAATATAAAGAAGTATCCATTCGACTAAAAAAGCAAAACTCACATAATTACTTCTTACTTCAAAGAAAAGTAGAAGTTATACAATGTTATCAAAATATCAATCATCTGGTTATCATTTTGGAAACTATTAAGTTGAATATTCGATGAATACACAATGAGATTTATGTTGTAACATTTTCGTAATATCCCATATGGTTCTCGCCAGTACATAACACCCATGGTTCCAATACCATGCGTAAAGGATTTCAGACAAGGAAGAACCATGTGTGAAATTCCTGCACCATGCGTGGCAGCAAGGGTTAAAAAATATTGGAGTATATATTCCTAACAATAATGATAAATGCCACAGATTGTTTTGCTTTTTAGCAATGTATTTTTTACTATAATGCCATTAGTAGACAACTCCTGCTTACCAAGAAGTATTTTTCATCCTTTTGCTATAGCATATACTCCTGTCACACCTAACTTTAGGTGTTATTCCGTAAAACTTCTGAAAATTACGCGCTTTGCGCAGAGGGGGAACCACGTGTGGATTTTTTTTCTAGTGAGAACCCTGATATCCCATGTAATAATAATAATAATCACAACAACAATAATAATAATAATAATAGTGGCTACTTGTATAGCGCACAGGTCCGTCTTTCGGCGCTCATGGCGCTAACCCCCCCCCCCCCAAAAAAAAAAAAACATAAGAAGAGAACCGAATTCTCCTCTGAACATAGTAAAATTAATATATTGGAATAGCCACATCGAAAGGAACAGGTAAGTTTTCAGTTGAGATTAAAATGATTCTGTTGATGACCCACTGACCTATCTGTAGAGGAATTTCATTCCAGAGTCTTGGACCTATGGCAGAGAAAGCCCTATCACCCCCAAGCATGTTTCAATCTGGGAATATGAAGCACAAGTGCGTCTGATGACGAGCGAAGACTACGTATGGGATCATTTTAGGAAATGGAGTTGCACAGGTATGTGGGGAAAGAGATTAAACTGAGTGATGTACTAGAAATAGAATTTGAATACAATCCTTTTGTCAACTGGCAGCCAATAAAGGCATCGGAATATTGGTGATATGTCAAAGCTCTTTATGATAAGGGTTCGAGTTACAAATGTAAAATTCTCGTGATATTCCCCATATCAAAGCATTATTGTATAGATAAAGTTCTATGCAAAAAGAAAAGACTCCCACTTTTTGAGACTATGTAGTTGAATCATCCCATAAGAAGAAGGTGGAGGAGGAGGAGGAGGAGGAGGAGGAGAAGAAGAAGAAGAAGAAGAAGAAGAGGAGGAGGAGGAGGAGGAGGAGGAGGAGGAGGAAGAGGAGGAGGAGGAGGAGGAGGAGGAGGAAGAGGAGGAGGAGGAGGAGGAGGAGGAAGAAGAAGAACTCTGAATTTTTTAGATCATAAATTAATCTAAGAGACTGTGATTAGGGACAAATCTAACATTGATTAAGAAATTGTAATTAACAGGGATAATTTCTAAATCTATTAGATTAAAATTTTTGATGGAATTTTGGATTTACCCCTCATTCAAGTCTAAGAAATTTGCAGTGTGCGACACTTCGATTTTTTTTATATACACATTTTTTGTTATTGTGCACCCTATAGCCCGTTGATCCCATAACACAGGGACCACCCAGTTCCAGGAGCTAAAGATTATTAGAGAATCATTCATCTTATCTGTAAACAAGCAAACATTTAAAATTTACTTTTAACATCAGGAAGTTTTGTTTTCACATTGCATACTATAAATAAAGTCATATTCTACTCTGTTAGATAAAGTAATTTAAACATGTCGGAAAAATTTGTGTTACATAGGCCTAAGTGCTTTAAAAATGGATTTTATGAGTCTTTTTTTGACGTTTATTTTTTCCTTATCAGGTCAAACTCCATATTGGCGACCCCGACTTCTCCAGGGCATTCATGATAATAGTCTATTTTCCTTCTCTCTCCCTCTCCCTCTTCCCCTCCCTTTTGTTTTGTACTTTCCATCACTTCCCTTTGTCTCATTTTCTTTCTCGATGTCTCTTGTTTCTTATTCTCTCTTACAGGGGCGGCGCCAGGGTATTTTGACAGGGGCTAGGGGAAGATAGCCCACCATGCCAACAGAAGAGTTTATTCACTTTTAGAATGAACAAATACGGCTTTTATAATTATGGTTGCATGACCCTGCTTTTTCTTCCCCATACCCTTCTTCTTTCTTCCTTTTTTATCACTTTAAAAACACACACACACAAATGCCACACGTTGGAATCAATATATGTGCCTACAGCACGATAATCTATATGTACGATAAACTTGAAAAATCATAGGGAGGGGTCGCCCCTGCCCCCCCCCCGTAGCGCCACCCCTGTTCTCTTAATTACCTTATTTCTCTCTACTACTAACCTTAAAGGAGAATGAAACCCTAGGGAAATATCCATTTTCATGAACAGAGAGGATGGAGGGAAGTGATCTTCGAAACGTTTCATCAAAATCGGTTACGAAAGGGGGAAAGTTTTGAAAGTTTGAAAAGTCTCAATTTAATTTTTATGCATGACGATCCTCGAATTGGCAATGTTGCTATAAAATGGCAGGTTGTGATGGACAATTCTCAGTATGTTTTGTACACAAAAAACATTATGTTCTCCATTATCTCTCAAGGTGGGGTCGTTTCCTTCTAAATTTAAGATATATGATTGGAAAATGTATGTGACACAACATAATGTTGAGTTCACAAAGAGACATTCAGCATCTTTAGAGATAATCAGATAATGATGAAAATAATGAAATTTTATGAACAAAACATATTGAAAGTTGACCGCAAAAACCTGCCAGTTTGAAGCAACATTGCCAATTTGATGATAGCCATAGAAAGTAAATCGAGACTTTTGAAACTTTCATAACTTTCTCATTTCGGAACCGATCTTGATGGAAATTTTTATATTGCTTCTCTTTATCGTCTTTTTTTCATCAAAACTGAATTTTCCCCAGGAATTCTTTTCGGTTTTCCTGTAATCACACCTATATTCTCTCTCCATGTTTTTTTTCTTCCAATGGTTTTAAGCTTAACAGGTTCAGTGAGAATAATGTCGCAATGTAGATCAATTTGGTTTATCCCAAGACAAGTGTTAAAAAATCAAATGTCAAGTCGTTCATTGATCTCGTGGTAAATTATCACCACTCTATTTCGTTTGTTTTGAATGTTTACGCCGTGATTTACTACTGTATACTTACAGATAACAAAACTATAAAACAATGTTTTCGGCTCTTTGATGGCTTTATTTGTTCTTATCACGGCACTTTGAGCGATCAAAGGGTTGATTTTTATTAACCCCTAAAAGAAGTTCCGCGGTAATATTGGGAGTGTTGATATCCCGTATGTTTACACCATCATAATCCAATTTAATGTCATTAAAGATACTGTTTATTCATGTTGCATACAGTGGTGCTGCAATAAGTAACGGCTGCGGCCTCATTGAAAGTCCATTGAACCTGAATATGGTCAGATTAGTTGCGTTATACCTTTCACAATAAATAATGCGGAATAAATAACATATACTTCAGTCGTAATGTTCCAGAGGGAGCAGAGTAATGCGCATTATTCTGACGCTGTTATCCGCATAATAGCAGCATCAGAATAACCTTCCGAATTCGTGAACGCAATTGCAAAATAATGGGGATTATTTCCTTGGTGCGGTCAAAGCTATGGTCAAAGGGTGAACCACTTTCCCCGCACGCAGGACAAGGCCAAACCAAAAGAGCCAAACCATAGGGCCAAACACGCGTAGGTCTACACGCATTGTGTATCGACGGGGCGTGTCAGTTACCATGACGATAATCCTCCTTTTCGAGGATTTTTTTTCGTCCGTAAATAATGCGGATTATTTTGGAGTTTGTGAACGCAATCTTCATTGAATTCATTATTGTAATGCGGATAATAGGAGGATGGTGTTGGTTGTTTGACTTTTCCAGATTTGATAGTCATGATAATCATGAGAAGTTAAAACTGACGAATAGCCAAACCTCTAGATCATTCTTTTCAAGGCACATTCCATCCTCCACATAAAAAAAAGAGAGGCTTAGTCCATCACAATATGATGATGACAAAGAACGATCACATTTCAAAAAGGACGATCATTATCAAAAGGCACACTTCTCAAGCTGGAAAAGAGCGCTATTAAACTGATAAGGGGCAGTAAGAGGGATAACTCATCGAAAACGAAAACAGGTACTTATTAGAAGGTAAAAGAGCACTTATCAACAAAGAAAATGGGCCCTGAAAGGGGGGGGGGGGGTTCCTTGTGAACACTTGTGATAAGGGACATTTTCATGTTTAAGAGGGGCATTTTTGGGTGCTTCGAAAAGTGCGTGAGTGTTGGGGGGGGGGGGGGGTTAGAGACACTGCATCGCCCCTGCCCTCCGGCAGCGCCGCTCCTTCCATAGACATAACATTCATAAAGTTTGTCAACATTACAAGAACAAGATGCTACCGCATGCTTGGCAGCTGTTTTGCTCTCATCAGCAGCTTGACGGTGTTCTATTCAACACCCATTTCATCAATGAAATCGTTTCCAAAATCCATTCGTCCACAAAATAGAAATTCATAGACAATGCAATAACAATAACATTACGATAATCCTTTCACTTTTGATTTTGCCTCTTTCATGCAATTGTTGTTTACTGCATATTCCGTCAGTGCATAATCAGTGCCAATGGGACATTATTGTAAGGTAATTTAAGTGGAATAAACAGGACATAAAATTATCAGTATCATACAAAATTCAATTTTTAAATTACTTTAAAGCGGTAAATATCAAACGTGAATTGCAGGACTCGTTTCGACGAGTTTGGAAAAGAATCGAATCTAAATTCAAACGTGATCAATATACTTTGGCTTAGGTGAGACTTTGTTCACGAAAATAATCAATGTATACGCCCTGGGCCCTGTAACGTAAACAATAAAATCAATAATAAGATTGATTTTAATTGTAAGTCTATGGCAAACCCCATGTATTAAAGAGTTACAGTTGATCGTAAGATTGACTGTATCTATTTGTTTTAGAGGCCCCAGATATCATAGCTGCCGAGATTTTGTATGGACGGACACTTGGCATTCACCAAACATGTCAAAGACCAATTCCATGATATTAAAACGTATTCAACATATTTTGGGTGTTGCGTAATTATTTTGCGGATCTTCGGAATAATGTCATTTTTCCAAATGGCTGAACGGGGAGTAGGAAAGGGGGGGGGGGGTGCTACGATCTAACGTTTCCCCTTAGAATTCAATTATGGCAGCTCTGAAGAAAGGAAACCTAGATATACCGCTGTTTTGGAGTTCCTTTTATTACAGTGTCCTTAGACTGAGCACAATAGCATATATCCGATTGATTGCGTGGCATTAAGTGCCAATCACTAGATGCATTATTACGTAACACTATACAAAAGGATACAAAAAGTTTTATACAACGGTCATTAAGAGAAATAACACATTTCTTACGTTCTGGGTTTTAATTGGCGTCATGATGAAAGCATTTTCAATTTCCGTATACATTTGCCTTTCAAGGTAATGATGCGCCACTCATTATCGAAACAACAGAAAGATTCTAGGGACCCTAACAATGGTCATTTTATTTTCCCACGGTTTTTTCATTTCTAAAGTGAATACATGACTAACATGACTCACAGGTAATTAAATGTTTTGTTGATTTTTGTGTTGAAAAACATACCCAATTAAACAACACATTTTTTTTTTTATTCTTTACCGTTTGTGTGTGAATTAAGTTACACGGGTTTTTTTTTTCCTTCTTCATAACCGTTACACTGAATTGAATTGAATTAATTGCAATTATGTAATCGCATTTCATGATGGTTTCACAGGTTTTTACTTAAACCGTAATTACAGATTGGTTAAAATCAGTAAAAGTAAATAAACATTTCTAGATAAATGACCCTCAGGAGAACAGCCTCTGGCTGAAGAGGATGATCCAGCCAATGTGTGGAGAACAATTAAATAAATAAATAAATAAATATATAAATAAATAAATAAATAAACAAACAAATAAATAACTAACTAAATAAATGAATAAATAAATAAATACCAAAAAAAAAAAAAAAATTAATAAATACAAATAAATAAATTAGTTGTACTTACCGGGAGCCACGTCATATATCTGCCCGCTAAGAAATATCCATTCACGGTCCCTCTGTTTGATGTAAAAAGCGCCTTTTTAAAAGAAACAAAGGAAAGTATTGCGATTGATCGTAAAGAAATTTCTTTGTTAATCTCCGAGGCCAGAGTGACCACAGCCACGGCTATGAAAAGACATTCGGTGTTATAACTGCAGTTGTTCAATGGCAGTTTCCAATTGTCCATTAGCCACTGACTTTTTAAACAGTTATTTCTTACGCATTTAATTTTATTCAATAGATGGGTTCACACGAGATTCCGCAAACTCAAGTCGAATCATTTACTCATGGTTTGAAACTTCGAGGTTTTCATGTATAATTAAGAACCGCGTGGACGCATTAGATTTTAAAAGCAACCAAGATAAACAGAGTAAAGACTACAAGCGGGAAAGGCGGGGTGACTTACTTAAAAATTTATTTTTTCGCGAACACAATTCATTATGAGATTTCGCCTACTTAGAATGAACTATAACGAGTGCTTGCTTGTCTTGTAGTCAAAACGTTGCAGTTTTAAGAAGGCAAGTCTCTAAGACTGGGTTGGGGATTTCATTGACTAAGGCATGGGGTGTATGATATAAGAAACAGCTTCAATTCGTTTGTCTTACGTACTGGAAGCCATGCAATGCGGATCATAAAGTAGATATGTAAATAAATAAATGAATTAATGATTATACACGTATGGTTCCTTAAAACGGAATAAGTACTAGTTCAACATACACCTGCATTGTGAGCTCTCACTTTGCTCACTGGGAATCAAATCGTGCAAATTTTTGATGGCGTTTGGAACCCGATAATCTTTACCAATAGTTTTGAAATTTAAGAAGATTGAATACTTACGTACAACCCTGCACCCATGACTATCATGAAGTAACATACGATGGCTGCGTAGTCACCGGGGACGAGGACAGCGGCTGTCGCCATTTCGAAAAATGGGAATATTCTGTGAAAAGTGTGAAGCGATAAGATTATGTTACACAACCTGGGAAAAAGATAGGTGTTAATTTAGTTTTTTTGTGTATCTGGACCATACTTTTTTCTTCTGCATTTCGCCTCCCCCTTATTTTACCGAATAGGATGAGACTCCTCGCGGGTCCATGCAGCTCCGAAGAAAATCCACCCTTATAATAAAATAAAGTAATTGTTTCTCAACGGTAAAAGTGACGCAGCCACATTCCCCATAGTTATATAGAAGGGGGAGGGGTTGAAAAAAGTGAATATTTTTCTTGCAAACGGTAATCTTAAGAATCTTAAGAGAATAAGAAAATCTCTGTTGTGTCCCCTCCCCCAATTTAAAATGGATGGAGGCTTTTGGATTCACAACCTTGAACTGATTGTAATTGTAATTGCTAACTGCAAAATATTTTAATACAATATAAGACCGTTTTTATTTTTATCTATGAAATAAATTTCGCAATCTTTTTTGTATGTTCAATTATTATCATATTTTAAATTCATTTCTATATATCTTTTACTATGTAAATACTTTTTCACAGTTAATTCATTTTTAATTTTTGATTTTCTTGTCATTTTGTCTTCTTGCCTCGTTATATCTTGCTGGCAATATTTCTTTTGTTTATATGATATTTTTAATAGTTTAATTCGTTCTAAATGTGTTTCTCTTGATAATTTTGTTTTTACAATGTTGATTTACACGGCCCCAATGGAAACCAGTCATGTAACTGTTTGGGCTTTTTAACCGTGTATAAATAAATAGATCAATCAATTACGGATTACATCATCAGGTAAGTCTCTCCAAAACTAGCCTCATCAACAATTACCACTACTCAAAATCAACTTCCAGTACACAACTCAAAGTATTAGAGGTATAGGAGAAGGCGATTGATAATTTAGGAGCTCTCTCGGGCATTGTGTGTCAGTTGGCACCTTGCAAATATGGACTATGCTATATTCTTTTGGAATCAGTTTTACATTCTTTTTCCTTTAGTACTTTCAAAACATGATTAGGAATTATCCATTGCATTTTTCATGTTTCATTTTCTTTTTCAAACCGAGATCATAAAAACTGTGCGTGCAAGTAATTATAGTGTAGACTACAAAATCACGAGATTCATATTAAAATAGTACGGAACACCGGACATGCCGGACGGTATAACATTGGGGATCTAGATTTATTGACATTTTTCTCCAAAACCCTATAGTTACCAACTATTCAGTTCACCTGCTATACATAATAGCAACTGAATAGATGGAATCCAGTTTGCATACATTGTTTGTTGCTATGTCGGGCAAACCTCTGACAAGCTTCTTAGTTGTCAAGGAAACTTTTGTTCAGCAAGTCATGCAAGTATGCATGAAATTAGTAAACGGGTCTATTGGGAGCGATGTACGGCAGATTTATACATTTGAGAGATTTGAGAGTCTTACCGGTATGAAAAGGAAAAGTCAAAGTATCACTCGTATAAAATGAAGAAGAGCTATCAAAAAACTATGAACTACTCAAAACACATTTGGCGAATTTTACGCATGCACGTGGCTGTCTGACTGACATAACAACAGTTCTGCGATAATGCGATCTCTCCGCCATCAACGAAATTTAGTTGATCCGCTTTTATCAAACACTCACAAATAATAATGAAACAGGCTCACCTAATAATCCACCAAAAGAAAATGAACGATAATCCACTCCGAGCAGTCCGTGGGATTGTACGTACTATGTTTGATGTGATCAATCAGCTTGTGGTTCCTAATTATAATCAGCAGAAAGTGTATACCAAAGAAAAAAGCTGCAGTCCACCATGTGCGTCTGGCCCGGAAAGAGGGAGATGATTGTGGGAGCTGGAAACAGGTGGAAAAGATACGATGCGAGTGTTGATGTCTTATGTAACACTCCCTTACACAATTGCAAGATTACTCCTTTCAAATGGAGAAACCACCACGCTCCTGACCTCGGCGCTGGAATCTTTTATTGTGGGAGTGCATGGATGCCGCCTGAAGGCTGAAGGTGACAAAGGCTCTGTTATCTCATGGATCTTATGAGAACCATAAGATCCAGTAGAATAATGTGGCAGATGATCATGGGCTTGAGCATGGGGGGGGGGGGGGGGGGGGGGGGGGGAGGAGGGGGACACAGTAGCTTGTCATGGGGAAAACGAATTTGCAAAAGGCTTGCTTACTTGTACTCTGTAATCCGTCCGTTATGCGAGCCCGTCGGACTAATACGATAACAGTTCGGACAGCACGAAGTTTACCGAACTTAACCTAGTCATACACTTCGGGTTCTCACATTTCTCAACAACTCTAAGTGTTTAGACTCTTAACGGGTCTCATCGTGTTCACTCGAAGAAACGTCTTGTATAATGCTCCAACATTTCAAAATACAAAATATAGTTTACTTCTGGTTTGTTAGTCTAGCCATTAAACTTCATTGCCTTTCCCCGACACGTCGTCGCCGCGGATTACGTAACACCCCTTAGGCTCTCCTAGGGAGCTGGCCATGTAATTGTTTTTCCATATGACTAGCTGTTTATTAGCTCTTTCATTGCGCGAAATTTGAAACACGTACGGCAATAAATCACAGTTTAGAATGGATTATCCCTTTTCTTGAAACTCGAGCGGCCGACTGCATTCCCCCTTTCTCACCCGAGATCACCCTGCCTTTCCCCATGATTTCTCATTCTACCCTGCAAAATGAAAGTAAAACATAAGTATGCACCTTCTCGTATAAGTTACCCCTAATACTGAATTTTAGTGTGCAGAAAATGCCATTTTTATGCACGAATTTTCAAAAATCTCCCTCCCCCGCTCAGTCGCTTCGCTCCCTCGCTTTGCCCCCCATGCCACTTCTAATATAAGTTACCCCTAATACTGAATTTTAGTGTGCAGAAAATGCCATTTCCATGCAGGAATTTTCAAAAATCTCCCTACCGTGGGAGGGGGGATACCCCCCTCCACCCCTTCCCCCCGCTCGGTCGCTACGCTCCCTCGCTTTGCCCCCCCCCCCCATGCCACTTCTCATATAAGTTACCCCTAATACTGAATTTTAGTGTGTAGAAAATGCTATTTTCATGCATCAATTTTCAAAAATCTCCCTGCCGTGGGAGGGGGACCCCCCTCCCACACCCTCCCCCCCGCTCGGTCGCTTCGCACCCTCGCCTTGCCCCCCTGTTGAAAATTCCTGGCTACGCCAGTGTCCAGGACCACAATAAATTCCACAAATCTGTATGTAACACTTTTGATTTATGTCCTATACCTGATGTGAAATTTTAAAAATCGTCTGGACTTCCCCTTTAATATTGGAGGAATTTACGTGTTTATCTAGGTAATTGAAATTAGTAAATGCCATTTCAGCAGGAATTATTTTCTTTCAATACTTTGGTGTTCCTTTCCCCTTAACTGCATGTTTTAACAAAGTTGTGATGACAAATGTCTAACGTGTCATATATTTTTAGAAGTCCGAATAAAATATGACAAATAATGCATTTTGTTTTGAGTTTGATATATTTTGATTTGTACAAAAAAAGTCATATTCACGTCGTTATTGAACAGAATACAAATCAATGCAAACTTCCATTAGGGTAAAGAAAAAAAAAATTACAGCAAAACTGTAATTGTTTATACGTAAATTATTATCATACTTTCTTGATGAAAAAATAGGTACTTGAAAGGAAAGAATAATAATGGTAGCAAGTTCCCCAGAAGTAATCAAATTTATTGATAAACTATTGTAATGCTTGTAATGCTGATAAATAGACAGTAAATGAACCGGTCACCAATGAAAATAAACAGTGTAAAAGAGCATAACTAGAGAGAGAGAGAGAGAGAGAGAGAGAGAGAGAGAGAGAGGGGGGGGGTATAGCAATATAATGAGGTATAACTTTTAAAGGAGAATGCAACCAAGGCATCAGTGTGCTCTTAGTGAATGGAGATGACCAAGAAGAGTAAACAGTGAAAGTTTGAGTAAAATCGGACAATCTGTTTAAGAGTTATGAATTTTGAAAGTTTCAGAAAATTCCTATTATGAGGATCCTTGAGTTGGCAACTTTGCCAGCATCCGTGATGTCATTATGGAAACTCTCAATTCATTTTGTACATAATTTTTCACAAAAAATGATTTATATGAAATTTCAAGTTAGGAATCAGCATAATTCTTTCCACTATGCTTGCAGAATTGATATAGCCATGTCATACTCAAACAATAAATCAAAAGAATTTTTGTTTCTCTTGAAAATAAAGAAAATGATGAATTCTGTGTACAAAATGAATGGAGTGTTGTCCACGATGACATCACAGATGCTGGTAAAGTTGCCAATTTAAGGATCCTTATAATAAGGATTAACTTAAACTTTCAAAGTTCATAACTCTTGAACAGATTGTCCGATTTTCCTCAAACTTTCACTGTTTATTCTTCTTGTTTTCTTCATTCACTGGAAGCACACTGATGTCTGGGTTGCCGATAGAGGGCCAAATACACAAATCGGAGGTGGCATTGGTCTAGATCAGTGGTCTATACGCAGTTGTTTAACGTGCTTGTACATACAGTCTGGCAAATTCTGGCAATAAAAATAGCATCAATGACAAGCTAAAGTTTGGGTAGAAATGTTGTTGCGGGAATCCTAAAAATCGTGCAACATTTATAAAAAAAGCAATTTTTTATATTTTTTTGTGAAATAGAAATATAATTTCTCCCAAAATGTCGCTTTTAAAAAAAGGTTAAATGTATTTTCTATCTGGGCTACTTACAGGTAAGAACTGTATGCAGAAACATGTTCACTGCATTTTCCTTCATAAATGCAAAACTCCTTTTTTAGAAGTTGCGGGTTTTTTTTATCATTTTAGGCGTAATTTTCGGATTTTCCCATGTTTATAGAGGTATATGGCACTTTTAAAACTCGGTATATGAGTGGGAAAATATTCTTTAGGATGTTTTATTCACCAAACAAATTTAAAAAGTTGAAAAACTCACATTCGCCAATTTCGAATTTTGGCACACGTTGAAACAATTCTAGCCCACTGTGGCGGCCCCCTGCAGCTCCGCCTCTACACGGCCTAATAACTAATCCTTCATTAGGTTTATTATAGGCCAACATAATATTTATAGGATAGTGATATGGAATACGGAATGAATGACATTCCAAAATATAATTTGTGTCATTATAAATAGTTGTAAAGGATGATTATAACAATTTTGCAGCTCTCTTAAACAAATGTGTACTCACGGTATCTCTTATTGTATCATAATATCATTACACAGGCTTTAAATGATAAGCTGCCGATATTTCATGTCAACTTGACATCAGAGAAAGCCGTTTGTTTGCAAATACCATTGTCGAATTTTATAGAAGCACATACTCATCTATTAATTCACAATCACTGCAGCGACAAGCGTGATTTCATAACATTAATACTTTGATTTTGCTGGCAATTATTAAAGGCTCATTGTGCACTACCATTTCTGCAGACACCAGGGCTGCGTTTCACGAAACCGTCTTAAAGGGGGTACCCAATGCTGAAACAAAGTTAGCTCATTTAAAAGAGCATGATTTTATTAGCAGAAAATCATCTGCCTAAAGTTTTTTTAAAAAGTCGTGTTGCCAAGGAAACCCCCAAATGTGGTAAGATTTCAGGATATTTTTGACCCCTCAGCTGTGACCCAGTTTCCACTGGGTACCCACTTTGACGTCAAAATGACGTCAATGTGGGTACCTTGTTGCGCACTTCTAGCAAAATGCGCGCAAGGTATAATACATACAAGGCCTTCGACACCATCAATCATGAAATCATGAAATCTTATTACATAAATTGTCACATTATGGGGTGCGAGGGAAGGCCTTGGAGTGGTTCAGGAGCTACCTATCCGGTAGACAACAATATGTTTTTGTTAAAGGTCATAATTCTAACATGCAAGATATAAAATGTGGAGTCCCTCAGGGTAGCCTCCTGGGCCCACTGTTGTTTGCCCTTTACATTAATGATTTCTGTAGGTCATCCCAAATTCTGTCACTTATCTTGTTTGCTGATGACTCCAACTTATTTTACCTCCCACCAGTGCCCACAAACTTTAGTCAATGTTATTAACTCTGAACTCATTAAAGTTACTGAATGGATAAGAGCTAATAGATTATCTTTGAATCTCAAGAAAACAAAATATATGATATTCAGTAATTCCATAAATGCATTACCAATGAACATTATTTTTGATGATACTCCCTTAGAAATTGTTCCACATACAAAATTTCTTGGAATTATAGTTGACAACAAACTTTCTTGGAAAAATCACATTGAAAATATATGCAAAATAATTTCACGAAATATAGGTATTATCAACAGACTGAAATTTTTTATTCCTTCGACATCACTTATTATGCTTTATTCATCTTTAATTTTACCCTATTTGAATTATGGGATTCTTGCTTGGGGAAATACCCATCAATATCTATTGGACAGATTGTTACTTTTGCAAAAAAAGGCACTTCGTGTTATTCATAGCTCTGCCTTCCGTTCACACACGGATCCGTTGTTCTTTGAGAGTAAAATATTGAAAGTCAGATACCTTTATTTATTTCAGTTAGGGCAATTTATGTACAACTATAATAATAATGCTCTTCCCCATATTTTTGATGCCATGTTCCTTAAAAATCAATCTTACTATAACTATCCCACGAGACGCTCTTACGAATTTCATTTACCTTTCTGCAGAACTTTACTAGCCAAAAACACATTCATATATAACGGTCCCAAATTCTGGAACTCTCTTAGTAATGATATTAAAGATAGTGTCTCTTTGAATGCATTTAAACATAAGCTCAAACTTTTCCTGCTCCATTCTTACAACAGTTAACACTGGAACTGAGATTTCAATTTCGGTTACGTCTAATCTAGGTCATCGCACTATCCTATATACATACGAAATTCCCACCTGTCTATTCTTTTTATATTTCAGTCTGGTTGTCGGTCATGTTATGTCATGTTGGTCTGTGGCAGCCCATCTCCCATTTCCTCTTTTTAATTTCTTGCTATTTTCTCCTCTTTCCTCCTTGTGTTTCCTGTCTGTTTGTCTTGTCTTTTCTTGTCTTGTCCCTCTTTCGTCTTGTCTTGTCTTATGTTATCTTGTCTTATTTCTCTCTTTTCCTATTGTCCTTTCTCTTCTTTAATTGTCTCAAATGCGCAACGCATCGTTCATCTGGTGGAGTCCTCACTGTGTGACTGAATCTGCAACTGTAATATATACTGCCGTTTCACCTAACTCTGTATCACACATTCTTCTGTTTTCTTTTCTTTACTTTCCTTTTTCTTTCTTGAGGAATCCACGTCACTACAAGCCTTGCTTTTTTGTGGATTTCTCTTTTCCAATATCATTTTTTTTCTTTTAATACACTATGTCAAGCAGACATTTAATTTGTTTTTGATGTTAATTAGAGGAAAAAATGTTGTATGTTTGTTTATTTACGATATTTCTGTTTAAAAGAAGAAAAAAAAGTATGTCTTGTGTTATATTGGAAATAAAACCTGAACTTGAACTTGAACTTGAACATATTGTACAGTCTAGCGCGCAGCACAACTGCAATGCGCGAAGCTGGGTACCCACTTTTACGTCATACCTCATACTCAAATTTTTGGGTCAGCTCTTGACTTTTTATGAAAAAATTAGCCAAAATGCATTGATTTCGATTGAAAATCATTATATTTTCAATGTAATTTTTCTTACAATTCTATTCTCGATCATACATCATTTTTTTACCATTGTGTAGTCTAAGTTCATTGACATCCCGTTGAAACACGTGTTAATTCTACAACACACGTTTCAATGGGATGTCCGAGAAGTTAGACTTATGACGGTTTCGTGAAACGCAGTCCAGACTTTTTTTTCACAATTCCATAAAGCAAAGAGTCTCACCTCGCTGATCTCTGGCTAATTCATAGAGCTAATTCACAATGCGTGTTTCGACCGACCAGGGTTCGGGCCTGCAAATTCGGGCGGACTACTGGGATCTTGAGGGATTTTTTTTTTTTTAGCTAGCGGGCTGGTTGATTTGTGGTCCATGAAGGGATTGATGTGGACTGAGTTTAGTAGATTATACAGCGAAAATCTTGCAACAGGTTTTTCATTCCCGGTCCACCCTATTGTTGTTGGTGTTGTTGTTGTTGTTGTTGTTGTTGTTGTTGTTGTTGTTGATGTTTTGGTTTTAACGGCCCTTGTCATTGAATATTGAATATTTACGCCCTTATAATGCTTGCTATAGTTTCATGTCTACACAGAGTCCCCCTTAAAATGAAAGATTCCAACAACTTCAAAAGTTTTCGTAAACAGTCATCAATATTTCCAATAGGACGTGATTTGGGGATTTAGAAAGAATCTAAATTTAATAACGTGAGCAAATTGCTTGAGTGAAAGTCATATCAATGAAATAAAGTATGAAAAATTGCCTACAAGATACTTTTGTTTTTAAGTGAGATAGCTTTAAAAGCAGTTTGATTGTAAACACTATCCCCTACCTCCAAAAGCCGGGGTGGGGGTGTATCCCCCATCCCCCACGCCCCTGTCGATATACTCGATTTTCTCGATATAATTCATGCACATTATACACTGGAACATGGAGACTTGACCACGATTATTTCTTTTTACTTTGATCACATTAAGGACTTTGTCCACTCCATAATTATAATATGGGACAGATAGTGATAGAACTAGCATGAATTGCGTACTATCATAAGTACACATCCTCATTAATTTGAACAGTATATCCCTGAATTTTATGACATCAATTTGTCCCGATAGCGTGGTTACTTGTCAGGAAACCTTTACCCTAAAAGTTCGCATGTTTACAAAAGCTATTGCCAGTATCTTATGCAGGCCCCACCTAAAGAACCTAAATAATAATATATTATTGTGCGAGCAAAGCCAAATCCAGTCCAGAACAGAAGCGAATTAGTCCATCCCCAATCAAACTAAAAATAATTTCATAAAACGAAAATGAAAGGAGAAAAGAGATAAGAAAACAAGATGGAAGGATAGAGAAGGGTGTATGAGTAGAAGAAGGAGGTAAAGAAGAAGGGTGTATGAGTAGAAGAAGGAGGTAAAGAAGAAACAGAGAAGAAAAGAGAAAATAAAAGGAAAAAAGAGAAAGAAAAGCAAAGTCCGTATCTCACCAACGGAGACGTCGCCGCGACGCCTCCATTTTTTGTCGCAATTATGTCTCCAAGACGTCTCCGCGACAAAAAAATTGTTTGCGCTCTCACCAAGGCGCAACTTCTAGGAGACAGTAATCGGAGAAGTCTCCAAGCCAGGTGTCAATCACTTTGCTTGGACTTCGCGGAGACGTCTCCTCAGGCGCGGCGACCGCTCTGAGACGTCTCCTCAGTCGCGGCGAAGTCTCTGAGACGTCTCCTGTAGTTGCAGCAAAGTTTCCGCGACCTCACAGAAACAAATAATCTCTGCAACTGATGGAGACGTCTCCGAGACGTCTCCGAGATCTCGCGGAGACTGGAAAAAGTCTCCAAAAAATCGAACATGTTCGAATTTCTTGCGACTCCTCGGAGACTCCATAATTTTCAGGAGACGTCTCTGCAACTAGCAGAATCCGGAGTCGCAAACTAGTCGCGAGCTAGTTTCAAGCCCAGTGAGATACCCCCTTAAGACAGTGTGAGAGAGAGAGAGGGAGAGAGAGAGAGAGAGAGTAAACCTCGCATCATACGAGCCCAAAAATCGCACAAGCCGATATTTGGGCTCGTATGTTCCATACTCCATTAGGTTGCACAACCGAACGGAGTGAGGAATATTATGGAATATATGAGCCCAAACGTTGGCTAGGCGAGGTTGATGCAATATCTTTTTAAATGTTTGTTTTATATAATATTCCTTTTTCCCCCTCAATGTGCAATATAATTGTGAATGACTGAGCAGCGCCCGTGCATCTCATTTTTTACATACACGGTATATCAACTTTTTAAATGTGTATATATTCAGCCTGTTAAAGTGTCAAGTATTTTTTTTTTTTACAACCTGTACAATGTGTGACCAAAGCAAATTTCCATGCTTGAGAATTTTTTGACAAATAAATTTGAATTGATTTTATTTGTCAGGGAGTGGCAGAGATAGAGAGAGAGAGAGAGAGAGAACAACAGAGAGGGGGAGAGAGAGAAAGAGAGGGAGAGAGAGAGATAAGCGATTTTCCAAACGTAGCGATCCCAATAACAAAACGATTATAATTACTATTAACCATGTTCAGTAGTACGAAACGTTTGCGGTTGACCGAACTGCATGACCCAATCATCATCCTTTTCCATCTTTTTTTCATCATTGTTTACTACCCCGCAGCAATGACGGATGCATTCATGGATAAAACCAGGCTCCTAAAGCTCCGCCATTTTGTCCAGATCCATTAGAATGCCGACCTAACCATCCATCAATATTTATGAGCAAAAATGAATAATTCATTTTGTAAGATGATTCCAAGGAGTCGCGTGCGTGTGTGTGCATGTTTTAAAACATTACGCCCATCATCGGCTAAAAATTATGCGCAATGATGCACAATCAATGCGCATCAAATGTGCATTAAATCAAAGTATCATAATAAAAGTGATACGCGCCACACTATACGCGACGCAGCTCAGACGACGCGAAATCTTGCTGAGTTGACTCGTTCTCCTCTAGCTCTTTCCTCGCGTCGCGTTGCAAATAAGGCTTTAGATTTAGGGAGGACGCAGTTAATCAAACAAAGCAAGCGCGCTCAAAATTTAACATGAAGCACTGTTACGTCATAAAAAAGGGTCGACAAAGGTCTCGCGTCGCGTATTGGAGAGGACGGTAAACTGGCCCCAGAACATGCCCCAGAACCGTCGTGTAAAACAGACGACGCAGGATGGATTGGAAAAGAGCCGTCTCGCGCATGCGCACAACAACATTTTTGGCAAGATACCGCGTCGTCTGAGGTGCGTCGCGTATCTAAAGCTCCCTATTGATCATTCCATGAAGAAACATTTATACTCCCCTTTTAGATGAACGACTACATGCCTCTTGTTGGAACAAGACTGTACACTATAATAAGATTAAAAGAAAGGACTCCCCCAACTGTTCATTTTGTAATTCAGACCCTGAAACCTATATCCACCTTTTTGTTGAATGTCCCTTTGTCAAGCCTATCTGGGATAAAACCGATGAGCCACTAAATGTCTAAACTTTTGAGAAAATGTTTCGTTGCGACTCTGATAATTTTGTTACATATCTATTTCTCTTACTCAAATATTATGTCTATATTTGCAAATTCCAGAACAAACCACCAAACTTTAAAGGTTCTACATGTTATATAATAATAATAATAATAATAATAATAATAATAATAATAATAATAATAATAATAATAATAATAATAATATGCAACATTTATATAGCGCTTAATACAAATGTTTCTAAGCGCTGCATATCATTACCCCGGCTTTAGCAAGGCTACCCTGATCAGGCGCTCGAGCATTCAAGGAATTTCTTCCTGCCGGGAACCCATTTACTACACCGGGGTGGAGAGTGACAAATGTAGATAAACGTCTTGCCAAAGGACGCGAGTGCTGCGGTGGGATTTGAACCCTGGACCCTGTGGTTCAAAGTCCGGAGACTTATCCACTGATCCACAACACCTCTACCATATTATGACCAATAAAGATCTTGAATGTTCTATTGCCAAAAAGAATAACAAACTCCCTAATCATTTCCGGAAATGGAGATTTAAATTTTGAATACTGTTCCATTTCGCATGTATTTATCCATTTGTCTAAATTTATTATACTAAGGGACACTACTCACGGGCGTGTGCGGGCAGGATTCCCCTCTGTTTATTATGATAGTCTTTTTATTTTTCCGCAGGAGTATAGTCACATATTACAGAACTATTGGTATTATTGGTATTTTTGCCCCTCTTGTGGGAATTACGGAATTCGGGCCCAAAACCGCCTGTGGGTGGTGTTTCTTGGATCGTCTGCCCGTTTTATGCGTAAGTTCGTATAACAAAATTAATTATATTTGATCTGTACTTTTACTTGTCAAAATAAAATATACCATGTTCGATGTAATGCAGAAGACACCAAAGATGATACAGAGTGACTGCTTTAGTTTTAATCTTATTTTTGTTCATTTATTATGAATGAAAATCATATTGTAATCAATCTATAACGAATGGAGCGTATAACTTTGTACTAGTGCTATAATAATGCTGTTTTTTTTTTGTTGTTGTTATTTTTTTGTCCCTTTTTCCGATTGTTTAGATTTACATGTTAATTCGTTTACTTGAAAATCAATAAAACACATAAAAAAAGACTGTTCACTATATACTATCTATCACCATGGATGATAAAAATGAACACCTTAAATGGTCCGTTCAAACCTTGGGGAGGGAGGGGGGGGGGAGGGGTTAAGCGCATTTTGTAAATGGATTGATCCATCAAATATGAATATATCCATGATTATTTCCCCAACAGAAATCTGATCCCAGTCTTCCCCCGAGTGTATCTATCGTTTTTCCCCTCCCGATTGTAAAACAAACAAACAACTAACTCAAATAAGTACTTAATTGCCGCGCCGTCCTCCCAAATTTAGACGAAATTTCCCTCCATCGTACTCCTACACCAATTTTCCAATGTACATAGAAGAAAGGGGGAAAAAACGTTATGCATCCAAATGATCGTGAGTGACCTAACGGTGGGCCGCCCCCACCCCAAAGAGACCGTTCAATAACACGCTCACACGAGAAATACATTAAAACTTCCCGATGGAAAAAAAATCCATGCATTGAAAATTTCCCCAAGTATACAGCCCCCATTCCTCTATGCCGCTCTAGCTAAGATTAATTTTGACATTTTTCAGATCGGGGAAGATCGGATGAAAATTGACCGATCTGGACCCAAAACTCATCAATTTTCTCTTGGCACGAATGATTTTTGTTTGGGGGACGGCAACGCCAAATCGTGAATGACTCAGCCGATGTGATCTGTCGGCGAGAGGGGCATCGCGAGCTTGTATAAGTCTGAATAAGCGCAGGAACAGCGTAACTAAAACGGAAATAGCGTATAGCTAAAGTGGAAGCGGCGTAGTTAAAGCGGGAACGAAACGTATTGAGAGCGTTGTAGGACCCCCCCCCCCCCCCCTTGATTATAGTAAGAGAGGGGAGCGCGTAATAAGAGCGGTTAGAGGGATAGTCAATAGATCGGGGTAGAGCGGGGCAGCAGCGGGACCACAGCAGCGTCCAGTTTACGTCCCTTTCTGATGCAGCTGTCACAACGCTGAGAAAGACCTTACTACGCTCACTCCGCTGTGTTTACGCTGTAGTTACGTTCTTTCAGCTCGCTTTACGATGAAATTTGATCGGGAAGATCAGGATGAAGTTTTGAACATGTTCAAAATTTCTAGCCGATCTGAACAACTACCCGATTCTTCTGCGCTCCCACAACGCTGCCGCCACGATGTTACCGATTAAAAACGACCCTTGCACACTTTTGCCGCTCTCCGCCGATTTGATAGATCGGGAGAGATCGGCATCCAGATCGTGGTAGTGGAATAGGGCCTGACACAGTTTCAAAGCTGCTTTTTGCTGGAAAAAATTAGCCTATAAAATATGACTGCGAATGCCCCTGTACCTGGAAGTGATCGTGCCAGCCATCTTAAGGAGGAAGAATCTAGAACTGAATACAGAGTCATATTATGCCTGCGTTCAGAATCTTCCCGAGGTATCCCAAGGTGTAAGAACCCGATTTGAATTAGGGGTCTATACTCTCTAAATATATTTCAACACACAAATACACCAACAACAAGTGACAGTGAACCAAAAATTATGTACAACTCGCTCGCCACACACACATTTGGCTCCCGTTGACGTTTTCTCAGCCCCGTGCGACAAAAATTACCGTCGATGGCAAACATTATCATGATTATAGGCCTACCTTATAAGGGCAGGATAACTGTTCGAGGTCGTGTAGTAGAGGTGCCGCGGTCGAGTGTAGAGGTGCAGTGGTCGAATGGAAAGGTGGTTTTAATGGCCACTTCTATAGAATTGAATATAACCTTTATTTGGAAGATAAAGGTGTTCTTCGTTCAAAATAACACTCATTTCAAGAGTCCTGTGTACTCGGTCAATGAATTGACCTCGTCCTGCAAACGTGACCAGTCTGTACCGAAACTAAATAGCATGCTTTTGTGTTTGTTACTCGACTGCATGCTGTCGACCTACGTCTCCCAGTTTTTTTCTTAAAATTCACCATTATCAGTTCATTCATCGGATATGAAGCAGAAAGGGGAAAAATTGAGAGTCTCGGGAACATTGCTGGTAAGTAAAATCAAAACTTTTCTTCTCTATTATAGAAGATCTAAGTCAATGTATTTCGCGTTCGCGTCAGCAATTAGTTTCGCTATTCGCTATTCGCTATTTTGCCCATGTTGACTGGAGACGCGAGAGTCGAATGTTTGATCCCCCCCCCCCCCCGGGGGGGGGGGGGGGGGGAGTCACTTCCATTGAAAAGTGGACAGCATCCGCGAGAAAAAAAAAACGCGGAAAAAGGGTATTTTTTCAGGGGTAGGCGCGGAACGCGCGGAACGCGAATAGAGTGTCATAAACGTCAAAAATTGACCCCCCCCCCCTAAATCACGATACTCTAAAACGCAAAAAGGTATGTAATTTGCACCGACTGCGGGACCGACTGTAACAAGACCCGTGACACGGAAAATCCTATAACGCCTGTGTAAAACATAATGAGACAGTGAATTATCTCGAGATAAAAACGGCTCCAAACTTTCAATGGACCCCACTATCACTCTCAAGGTATAAAAATAGGAATATCCTCGTTTAGGGTATAGGCTGTGCAAATCTGGGACATCTGCACAGAATCCGTGTTTAGGGTGTCCTAGCGGCCTGCCCTTGAATCCTCGTTTAGGGTACTACACGTGTAACTTCATCGTTTAAATTCAAATTCAAATTCATGTTTATTCATTTCCAACAGAAAAAGAAATACAATGACATCTGCACAGATGTAATCATACAAACAATATGAAATTAAGATATATACATTTTTTTCTTCATAGGTAAGCATTTCAGTAAATAATTAGAATAAATTATCATAAATTATTGATTTCTGAGGAAATGGAGGGTTCCACTAAAAAGCAACTGCTTGTAGTTTGTGGAACCCTAAAAAATACAACTGTTGCAAATTTAGCCTACGGAACAATATCAGAACAGAACAGAACAGCACAAAAGGAAAAACAAACAACAGACTCGAGACGACAAGGAAAGGGAAAACAAGAAAAGAAAAAGGGAAACGAAAAGATAAGACAAGAGCAGGACGTCAAAGCCGAAAAAAAGAAGTAAATATAATGGTGATTTCAACGAGGTAAACTGGTAAAAATATTCAATTCGGGATGATGAAGACCCAAATGAAAATTTAAGATATTATTGTACCTTAGAGTAGGATTTGAGAAAACATGTTTAAGTTTTTTTCTTGAAAGAATTAAGGGATGGACTATTAAAGAATTCCAGAATCTAGGGCCATCATACATAAATGTTTTCTTAGCTAATAAGGTTCTGAAGAGTGGTAGATGAAACTCCTTGGACCGTCTAGTTGGGTAGTGATGAATTAAACGATTTTTGGGGAACATTGCATCAAATATGTGTGGAAGTGTGTTGCTATTGTATTTATACATAAATTGCCCTAAGTGAAAAAAAAGATACAGGTCATTTATTTTTAACAGCCTACTGTCAACAAATAACGGGTCTGTGTGTGAGAGTAAAGAAGAATGGTAAATTATACGGAGAGATTTCTTTTGTAATAAAAGTAGTCTATCTAATAGAGTTTGGTGGGTATTGCCCCAAAAGAAATTGCCATAATTCAAATAAGGTAAAATCAAAGAAGAATAAAGCATCAAAGAGGGTTGGTGGGTATTGCCCCAAACGAGAATGCCATAATTCAAATAAGGTAGAATCAAAGAAGAATAAAGCATCCGTAAGGTTGGTGGTGGAAAATAAAATTTCAGATTATTTATTATGCCAATATCCCGTGAAATAATTTTACAAGTATTTACCAAGTGGTATTTCCACGAAAGTTTATTGTCAACAGTTATGCCTAGAAATTTAATGAACGAGACAACTTCTAAAGGGGTATCATCAAACATAACATTCGTGGGCAGTACGTCTATACAGTGCGTCCCCCAAAAAACTTTACACTTTTGAAATGGCTGCCAAATGAAAAAATACATGATTCTGGAAGAAAAGGTTTATATGTACGGATAGCTCACGGACTCAACTTTCATATGAGACCAAAAAGGCCGAAAATAATTCTGGCTTGGGTGAGCACTGCTCACTCTTTTGTAAAGGGTATGAAAATTAGGTTGCGCAGGAATTGCACCTTTCAATTTGTGAGAGGTGAGTCCTTTGGAGGTTACAGAATTGAGGGTGATATGATGAATTCATGATCAGTTGCAATCAGTTTAGGTTTGCTGAGTGAATTTTATGGTTTATTAAATCAAAATTTTATGCACGAGTGAACGGGCATTGCATTCATTATTGTAGCATTGTACCTTTCCCTGGTAGACTCAGTGGTGTGTTCATGGGAGTCAGAGAGTTTGGACTGGCTTTTTGAGCTCTCTCATCCGTGGAAATTGAAAGGCATAGAAAAAAAGTCTACCTTCCACCAGAAAGCAAGCAGAGGTGCAGAACTATTTGATTTTTTCTCGTATGGATTATGCAGAAAGTCTGGATATATTCAAGATGATATAAGTGAGTTCTTCATCATGTTGTTTTTCGTGCTGTAAATTCATTACCAGTATAATCTGCTAAACTTCTAATTCAATGTGCTTCATACAATAAACAACAAAAACCAAAAACCAAGGATTTATATACATATGACATCAGCGAATCCGATGGGCTGTTTAAAGCCCACCGCACACGATCTGCCTGAGATCCCATTATTCAAAAAAATGTTATATGATTATTATCATCATTTGAATTGATTTTTAAATTGATTTTCATTTGATTTATGTATTTACCAACAACAAGTACAATATATTGCATTCAGATGAATGACATTAACATACAGGAAAAAGAAAGGCATTGGTTGGTAAAAAAAAAAAAAAAAAAAAAAAGAAGAAGAAAGGATCAGATAAAAGCACATGTGCTAGTCGAGCCTGACCCCTATCATTACCATCATCATTAGGATGATTATTTTTGTTGTCATCACTACTGATATCATTATTCATTGCGCCTTTTGCGCAATTAACCCTAAAAGACCCGGGCTATTTCTGGTCTAGTTATCCGGGGGGGGGGGCATTTTGGCCCCCCCCCCATAATCTCGGCCGTGGATCGCTGAATCGGCATGAAAATTGGCATTAGGGTAGAGAATGATGTAATCTACAAGGCTATATGGTCAGATTTTTAAAATTGTTTTGTTTTATTTCATATGAATTAATTAATGCTAATTTATGCGAGAAATCACTAGTTTTGGCTATATCTCACTGAATAAAGCTTTAGGAACAATGATTTTTGGTACAAATGTTTTTCATAAAATTCACATCGACTCCTTTACTAAAAAAATGGGTTCTCATTTTTTTTGTTATGTATTCTATTTTTTTACAAATTCCTTATGTATTTCTTTGTTTTTTAAACGTCTTTGTGGGGGTGTGGGTGTGTGTGTGTGTGTGTGTTTGTGTGTGTATGTGAGAGTGTGTGTTTGATATTCCTCACTATTTTAGAAAGAGTAATTATTCTTTCCTGACAGTATTTACATAATTTTGAAGTTTCTAATTTTGCCCATTGGTTTGTACACACTCATATACAGAAATAGTGAAATTTTAACGACTTGCGTTCGTTTCGTAATCTGACACCGGCACTGTAGGTCCGATCGACATAATTTTGGTATCAAAACATGCGGTAAGAATCAGAGAAAAAAGTCATTGAATCTCAGATCAATATATCTAGTCGTTGCGGAGTACCGTCAAAAATTCAACAGGGGGTGGGGCCATTGTGGCCCCCCCCTCCCGGGTATATTAGGGTTCAGTCAAGTTCTTGGAGCAATCAAAAACAGATAGGAACATTCGAGAATCACTGCGAAGTAGAGCAGAACAGACACTAGAGAGCAATTTCCTCAAGGTCTAATGGTTTTTATTGATCAATCTACAAACACAATGCGGAATCACACTTCGTTGGATTCCGGAGTATTTTTGTTACTCGACTTCATTTCAGATCTCAAGGTTCAACGCACTTTAGTGATCCGCGATTACATTTTCCCGGCTGCGTGCAAGAAGACCGTTACAGCGTATAGTGGGAATGACGGTGCCGTCCTTCATGCAGGGAGGCGATAATCCTGGATCAGACAAGCTTAGGCACGGGTGACATCGAAAAACTTGCCGATGTTATATGGAATGGAATACTAATGACCGGCAATCATTTAGAGAGCGTGAGAGAGAGAGAGAGAGAGAGAGAGAGAGGATGGCTAGCATGATCGATTTTTACACCCTTTTCATAAAAAAAACCACAAGGTCGTCAGATCGATTTATTATTTTGGGATTCTCTTGATTCTATTCTCTAGAGAATATACTTACGAAAGTTTGTGTTATAAGGTTCATGATCAAAGTTTTCAATGACACGAGTTACAGACTCACGTTGGTCAGTATATTACAAGAATCTAAGAGTAAGGAAGAGGCTCCTTTTCTTCCTCGATCTACAAAGGCCATGGTTTGTGTTCTCTTATTCTCTTATTCATTTATTTATTATTTTCTTATTCATTTATTTATTATTTTCTTATCTTTTTCTACATTTTTTCTCTCTCTCTTTGAAAAAAATAATTCTCCTATCTCTGTAAAGGAATGGAAAAAAATGTAAAAAGTGGTTTGATTGCAGTTAATTGGAGCTTTCTCTTATTTAGACTATTGAAGCAATTTAATGCGAAAGGTAAAACTCTTATTTGGGATTTGTCTATGTTAAGATACATTGTAATTGTATTTATTCACTTTCTTTTAAATGAAGAATGAAACTTTACATGCTTTAATTACATCTTTGTTTATATGATTTTTTCCCTTTGAAATATGAAGCTTTATTCGCAAATATGGGAATTTATTTGTATCTTTTTTTTGGGGGGGGGGGATTGTGGAACATCAGCCAGCCATTATTTTTACGGGAAGATTATTTGTAATTCTGTATAATGTTACAAATTATGTATAATTTACTTTTTGAGAGAAAAGAATAAAAACCTGTAAAAAAAATCTCGATTTTCGTTGGATATAGCCACGATTTTGTGCGTTCATTTACATTTTTTTCCAATGCAAAATACACGGCGTACAAGTATAAACAATTCATTTTGATATACATGATTATGATTTCAACCTGTAATAGATTTGAAAAGCAACATAATTCATAACCGATCTGACTAAAAATGGAAAATGAGGGGGGGGGGGGGATAGAGAGAAGGAAAGGGGCGAACGTACAACGATGTACGCCATCTCTTGTCCATGGTATTGTAATTGTAAGTGTTGGTGTTACATCCACAGAACTGTCTTTATAGCTCTGTGGTTACATCTCGAACATCGGTACAAGCCTCTTCAAGTGAATTCAGTATCACCCTGCTTCTTTGTTTAAAGGGGGTACCCAATGCCGAAACAATGTTAGTTCATTTAAAAGAGCATGATTTTATCAGCAGAAAATCATCTGCCTAAAGTTTTTTAAAAAGTCGTATTGCCAAGGAAACTCCCAAATGTGGTATGATTTCAGGATATTTTTGACCCCTCAGCTGTGACCCAATTTCAACTGGGTACCCACTTTGACGTCAAAATGACGTCAAAGTGGGTACCTTGTAGCGTAATTCTAGCAAAATGCGCGCAAGGTATAATACATATTGTACAGTCTAGCGCGCAGCACAACTGCAATGCGCGAAGCTGGGTACCCACTTTGACGTCATACCGCATACTCAAATTTTTGGGTCAACTCTTGATTTTTCATGAGAAAATTAGCCAAAATGCATTGATTTCAATTGAAAATCATCACAATTTTAATGTTATTCTTCTTAGAATTCTATTCTCGATCACATATCAAAAAATATTTTACCATTTTGTATTCACTTTAAATAAGAAAAGCATACGGGGGGGGGGGGGTCGATATATATTCCCATAACGCTATTATGCCATTGAGTTCCTCCTTTTTTCCATGCATGTGTCAGTCACTCATAGCTTTCTTTGCTAACATTGAAAAAAAAAATCGGGCTTAAATTTCTTCCTTTTCAAAGGCACAAGTGGTTTCGTGAGCATATGCAGGCTAATTGAGATTAGTATTGACATGTCAATAACTAGAATGAAATGGTGATTGTGCATGGTTTGATCGAAGAAATGAGGCTGGCTTAATTACAAGAAGCCAAGCAGCGAGACGTTAAAAAGTATCGGGTATGGTGAAATAATTCTTTTGCAAACACAGTAGAAAAATAATTTCTAGCTAGATTGACGACGCAAGGGTATATATTTTTTGCATATAGAGGTAGCTACAAAATATTTCTTCTTCTTCGTCTTCTTCTATTTTTTTTAAAAATTAAATGGTATCAATAAATGATTTGTTCGCCACCTAATCATGAGTTTTGAATATTGGCACAGTAGCCTACCCAAGTAATTCTTTATTTACGCTTTTTGACGCATATCGCGCAGGCCCATGCGCAGGCCCATCACAAGATGAAGGAACCATGAAAGCCTTAATCGCGACGTGAATTAATCTGTTATTGCTTTATTAAACAGAATGAACTGAACGATGTAAAGAAATTATTCTTAGATGATTCGCGAATAGTTAAGATTATCGAATCGGAAGCTTCTTCATGTGCTCCCAAAGTATAGTTTGAATTGCAGCCACAACCGAACAGAACTTTGTAGGAGGATACGGGCTTTTGAAAATGCAAGACGACGGCCCCTTTGTGTTTTCATAGATCTCGAAATGAGAGGGTTGTTTTTTTTTTCTTGAATGAGTCAAAGAAGGATCGGAAGCTTAGGTAAAGGTATTATTGCGCTCATCCCTTCGGAACGAACTGCTCGATATGCCTATAGATATAAGAATAAGAACGATGTTCAAGGACACATGGAGTGGGAATACTGTCATATCACTGTATAGCAATTTCGTCTTACCAGGCTCTTAACTGTGATCTTCCTTATCATGCTTATTGAAAGACTTAAGCCAAAGAACTTAACTGCGAGGGACATAGGCCTACATAAACTGGATAACAGACATAGACCTGAGCACCACGATGAACAGTGAAAGAGCTCCTAGAGGTCTCAGAATTTGAAAGAAAGTAGCTAATGAAGTCATTGCATATTTTGTCTATAGTATCCATCAAAACTACGAAGACGACCCGACACAAGAACACTATCACCTGTCTTCTTGTTTGATTTTTATGCCAAGACCAGTTTTTTATGTACTGAACAGACCACCCTGAATAAATATGTGAAATAAATAAATAAATAAATAAATAAATAAATAAATAAATAAATAAATAAATAAACAAGGAAGACTTAATACGTCCCACAACGACGAGGCAGTAACCTTAGAACGGCATCGTCAACAGCAGGCTAGTGAGCTCAAAGGCGTCTACGTCTGTTTGGCGGTGTCTGCCTCCCTCTTCGTAGGCTGGTTACCAACAGCACCTTGGCATATCTATTACTCTTCTTCAGACCTTACGTTTTACACATTGGCAGTCTACCCACTCCTGTGGCTTTCAACCTCTCAATGTTGGAACAATTCATTCATCTACATGACTATCAAGAAGAGCTATAGGGACACCTTAAAATCATTGCTAGAACCTCTATTCAGAGTTAAATGTTCTAAAGCCTAAAATGTAACATAATGTCCGATATGCTTTTATGTGAATTACATGGAAGTAGTTCCTAATAATTATGCCTTAAAATACTGGGTTGCCTTCTAAATAAGATTTTATTTAATTACCATTTTAAACCTGCCTTGAACCTGAATAGGTTCATGGACCTGGTTCTGATTAATTATTTCATTAATTTGAACACATATACCATGTATTTATGTATACTATTTTTGCTTTGAAATAAAGATATGATTACAACAAAGAGATATTAAATTGGCTCGTAAATATTGTGAGACAATATTTAGGATCTCTATTCAAATTACCAAAAGAAGGAGGGTAGAACATTTCCAGGGAACATAAAAAAATCAGAAATGCCTCTCCACTCTGTCTCCAAAACCGATTCTTCGGTATAAACATCTATGGTATTAAAACTATAACTCTACTTGAGAGACAATGCTGAAATAATGGGGCATCGAGGTGACTATATTCTAAGAGGAAGCATTGAAAATGAGGTTCCACACTGGGCAATCTGCACAGTCATCAGAAAGAATAATAACCGGTTAATGGCACTGCTATTGTTGCATGCAGACGTGCAAATCTAATACTCTCAATGATTATCAAGTCTTTTAACTTGACATCTGGCGTACACGCGATAGTATTATTTGACCATTCAACAAATAATTGCATGAGCTGATATGTAAGGAGAAATGACAGACATTTTGTGGTATTAATGAGAAAAGGGTGTAGTTAGACACGAATAAGTAATGGACGTCGTGGCGATCGTAAAAAAATAGAGCTTTTTTTTTTGGTTTTGTTGTTTTTGTTGTTGTTGCAATAACCACGATTCACGTGCAATACGGCGCTCGCAGAATTAAATCAGTTCACCTAGAGGAAAATTCATACATATTATACAGGTCTTCCGGTCTGATCATCACTTATCACGGTGCAACAGCTTACCAGTATCTTGTTCATAGACGGCTTACATGCTACATGAATACATGCTGCCGCATATTCGTCGCTTTCTGAAATTACATATTTTGATCATTACTATCTACAAGTTGACTTTAAGCTTGGTACGACAACACTGATTTTGAAAAATCGATGGTGTTGAGGAAATCTTCAACATCCAGAAGGGAATACGATTGTGAAGGATCGTATCAAATACCTCTCAAAATACGTGAAAGATTGTAGCTCAGTGTGTTACAGGCTCTTTTCTAAGCATGGGAGTATGTATGTCTACTGAGATGAACGCAACTGCGTCTGATGATCAAGAAGTGGACATTGTACCTTTGCGTTATTTTCACGCATTTTACATGCTAGCATCTTGTGTATTTTCCATTGTTGGAAATGTATTTAATATCCTAGTGCTTTTAAAGCTTACAAACATTGGTGTTTCTCAAAAGATAATGTTCCTGTTTTTATCTTCGTCCGATTTAATAAGTGGTCTCTCATTAATACCATCCATTCCTGCAACCTTAATGAATCGATGGCCGTTCCTGTTTGGATTTTGTTCCTTTTGTTCCTACCTACTGATGATAAATCTGGGAGTCTCGAACGCATTGATTTTCTTCCTTGTGATCGATTGCTACCTAGCAGTCAATTACCCGCTGAAGTATCCTTCATGGGTGACAAAAAGACGGACGATAACGATGTGTTTGTTAATGGTTGCATTTATGTACCTTTTAGGAACGTTGGAATTCTTTGTAGGCAGTTGTGACCCTTCTTCCGATTTACGTTTCTATCGAGGAGTTGGGTTGTGTCTGATGGACTATACGAAAAGGAGCATGGTCACCTACGTCACTTTTATTTATAGCATAAATATGTTCCCGACTGCCCTCTTGGTACTTGTAATGCAGGCTAGAGTTGCTCACACGGCCCGGAATCAGGCGCGTCGTATTGCGGACCTAACAGGACGCTTCGTCTCATCACGCCATGATGACGTTGCAGAGCCCCAGCGAATGCTCCAAAAGCGACAGGCGAATGAGCTGAAAGGAGTGTACGTCTGTATTGCAGTGTCCGTCTCCTTCTTTATAGGCTGGTTGCCGACGGCAGGGTGCCAAATTTACATGTTTCTTTCCAGGGGGACATTGAATATTATCTACCCCTTCCTATGGCTGTCAACGGCCCAATGTTGGAACAATACCCTGATCTACATGGTCATCAAGAAGAATTTCAGGCAGACTCTCAAATCGTTGTTGGAACCAGTGTTAAGATGTATGTGTAGCAAACGACAGGTATCGTAGTGATTAGCAATACCTCAACATAATATTCGCGCTCCTTTTCAACTTATTATGAAAACTGGTCACTGTGTGAGTGAAAGGGATGATGTATTCACTGATTTTTTTTTGCGGCTTGATTATTAAAGGCATTGGCTTACTTTGTGAGCAGCTGATTTAAAAAAAATTCATAAACTAAGATGAAACATGCGTATGAAAACTTGTATTGTACTCAAAAACCCTGAAACCAACCATAAATTGAAATGAAAAACTGTTGGTAAGACGCAAACGACGATTTTATTAATTTTGGTCTCAGAGACAAATAAATAAGAGGAGCATTTTCCACTAGTTAAAAAAAAAAAAAAAAAAACGTTGGCTGCCCCTCTCTCTCTGTACTATACATGATATGCATACACACACATACACCCTACGGTACTATACATACACACACACATACACATTACTGTTCAGGTGGACTCTGTGCACATGCACGCTCCTTACGTCCAGTTTGTGCAGCCGAGCATTATATTTTCTTCAAACATTGGTTTACATTGTCAATGTTTAAAAATACTTTCCGTCGATATTATACTTTGAAACTTTCAGGCTTGCATTTCAAATCTATAACTCTTGTGCTTATACCATTGTCAAGTAGCAAAATGAGATTTAAAAAAATTCTCACAATGTTAGCGTTTTACTTTAAATGTATACACCTCTCGATCTACTGCTTATTTCCCCTTTCATTTTCATATTTTCTATAATTACTTCATCGTTGATCAGCTAATTACATGTATAAAGTATTGACAAGGTACTTGTAACATGTTAGGAAGATCGAATGAAACAGGTTGCTTAGACAGAATAAAACGCCAGTATGCTTAAAGGCGCCGTCACATATTAGCGAATAGTGCTAGCGTATGCCTAGCGAACGTCTATTTTTTGAAAAGTCCAGATACGCTAAAATACGCTCACATTTTTGACCAAAGTCTAGTTCTAAATTTTTGAACATGTCCAAAATAGAAAATCGGCTACAGCATATCTCTGCGATTATTGCGAACACATGCGAACAGCTAACGAATACCACGTACGTCAAACGTGTCACGAACGAATGGCAACTTACGAGAGAATGTATATCAAAATTTGCGAATACGTTGGGCATACGTTGGCTAGATCTGCTTATATGTGACGGTGCCTTTAGGAACAAAAAAAATGTCAGAACCCTGTCATTTTAGAAATGCAGGGGTATATAAAACCATTTTGACGCCAACAATGAAAAGTACTGTGCCCTTTTTGATTTTATTTTCATTCGAGAAAAAGAAGAAGAAAAAAAAAAGATCAGCGTTGTGCTTCAAAGAAATTCATACATGATGATGATGTAAGGCAATAATTCATTGATAAGGCAATAGCAAACCCGCTGGGAGAACAGTAATAGTAATGTTATAAACGTGTTTAATATTATGACTCAGTTCGATGCTTTCCTGTTTTCTACATGAATGCATCTTTTGTTTCCATTAGTTGATTTTGAAAAGCACGACCGATCATGCCAGTGTATATGCCTAAATTTTACTTCTGAAAAGAATTTTCCTAAATACCTATTGAGGAAAATGAGGTGAAAAGTATGGAGGCATGAGCCGATATTAATGGAACCGTGTCGGTGGATGACGGGGGCACAAGTTTGCCTTACACGCGGTTTTTATGCGTGAGTCTTGTGAGATCGATAGTTTGATCTTTATATGGCCATCGAGAAAAAAATAAAGGGGAACTCTAAGATCTAAGTTGGAACAATGTAAATGTAAATCAGGATACCACACAATAATGGTACCAAATAACTCGGGAGAAGATACTCTTTCAAGATATGTCTAAAGTTTAGCGCTCATAACTTAGTTGTTTTTTAAATGGTAATTTTCTAAGTGTAAACTTTTTTTTTAACTCACACTGTATAATGTATATTCATAATACTTCTTGATTATGACTGAAATATTATGGCATGAGTTTGTTTTCTTTTCATTGCGCATGGCGTCGTTTATTTATTAATTTTTAAATCATAATGGATCTTTGGTCTAGAATTCTTACTCTCACTAGTATTACTGTTCACATAAAATGCAAAACACGACTTTGTTTTATATCCATCTGTCCATAGATCACGATATAAAGTCGTATTTTGTTAGTACTGAAGCGTGCACTATTAAAGTCGTAATGCATTTTTCATCTCTCCAGATAATGTATTAGAACTCCTTAAGTGCGCAATGCACCAAATTTCAAACGAACTTCGTATAAAGTAAGCATGCCAAACTTTCATTTCACTCTATACAACAGCTGTATATATGCAGGATTTAGTGTGTCAATGATATATGAGATATGTAACTGATAAATACAGGACATGAATGTATGTCTGTATCATCATGATCATAATCACCATCATCATCATGCGACGGCCTCAGTAGTGATGGAGTTAACCCCTCCTGCTTTGATTTTAAAAGTTAAGAGCCGTTGAAGCATTTAAAGAACAAAGAACAAAAAAAAAAAAAAAAAGGTTCAATACCAATCAATATTTTCTTTAACTACGAGCATTTACTGAAGTGTTTGAATTTACGTCGTTTCCTTTTTTGTTCTAGTAATATATGGTCGCAGTGAGTTCGTATTAGATTTTGTTTAACTTTTATCCAAATAAAGCCGATGATCTTATTTTGATTGTTATAATGATGTAATAGTCTTTGTGATGCACCATTTCAATGTTATTCTGTTATGCTCCCAGCAATGCAGTCGTTTGACTACTACCATGGCTACTGTGAATATTCTCTTTTGTCAGTATCTCATTGTTTTTATCCAAATAAACCATCCAATTCAATGCTCTTATTAGACACCATTCTCTATCATAATCAATGCAAAATTAGTACATTGAAGCATGTAATGTATTTGTTGAAATAGGTACTCGTAAAATGTTTACATTTAACATCGCAATGCGTTATTTCTTTATACGCTATTCCCTATGGTTCTTTTCACGTTTGACCAATGCACTGAGGTATATCGATGAAGTTGTGTACTAAAGTTACTAAACTGTATAAATAAATTCTAAAATTTGAAAAAGGGTGGAATATCGGATGTTTGTATATAGAAGCATTTAGAAAAATAAAGAAATTAGGATGAAGGATTAACTAAATTGACAGTAATTGTAGGATATATACACACACGCGCGAGGTGTGAGGGTGTGTGTGTGTGTGTGTGTGTGTGATAGAGAGAGAGAGATTAAAAAAGAGAGAAGAGGATAGAAAAACAAGGACAGAAAGAGGGACAGAAAATTTATTTTGATAAAGAGAGAGACAGAAAGGTGGAATTAATATTTTTGGAGGAAAAAAATGGTGTGAGAACATGTGAGAGTAAAACTGATAATGACTGCTCTCTATATACGAAAGGAACTGCTTGTTCTCATCTGTTGGTGCCCTTTTCATAGGGTGAATTCTTCGTAATGAGCTGATTTTGAATCCCTTGACAACTGCGTCTATAACTGGCTATAACTCCCGGACAACTATCGCCGGGCCACGTCCCCACAGTGCAGCTTCTTCATATAGGATTCCCCTATCCGCCTTGGTAATTTCATAAGTTGTCTGGGGGTCATTCTTAGCATGCTTATTACAGAGGTAACTTCCGTAGTTCTGGAGAAGTCGATAACTAGGCCTATGCCGATCACTAATTAACCCTTAGCTACTACACACTGCTACACCTGGGCCCTGTTTCATAAAAAGTTGCTATGATAGCAATTCCTGCTGGAATGGTAACTACCATGGCAACAGTGAGAATTCTGCTTCCTGATTGGCTTTTATAATGAAAGTTGCCATTCCAGCAAGAGTTGCTATCATAACAACCTTTTATTAAATGGGCCCCAGTGGCCTCCGATTGTATTATGCCTATGGACACAACATAATGCGGTAACTAACAAGTAAACACGTACCACACTTCCGAGTGAACCATTAGATGAAGCTTTGATCGGTTCTGTGAATGATTTAAATCAAAATTGCGACACTCAATAGACCACCTTCCACTGAAACCCAGTGTAATGAAATATTTAGGAGCCAACGTCGCTGTGTTTGAATGATAACCTCACTTATAGTGAGTGAAAATATTCCATCCGTATCACCGCATCTATAGCAACCTGACGAAAGTGCATGCTCCTTAATTAGCACTTTCTATTCTCGCCATTAATGTAATTACAGGGCATCAGTGCTGTTTATATGTCCCCAAAGAGCAGCTTCTTAACAGGTATCCCTTCACACATTGCCGGTTTAGATGGTGGAAAGCCTTGTGAACACGTTCTCAACACGATGTGAACACGGCGCCAACGCGATTTAACGCGGCAGTATTTGGCGGAAAGCCACGGAGCATCCCTAGAAGGCGGCGGAGTCGACAAGCAGTCTTCAACGCAGGCTGAAATTTGTGTATTTTGTTGCTGTCTAGGAATAAAAATATCAATCATCTTCGTTATCTAGAAACCAGGAGGAAGATTATGACTGGCGGTTCATGACGGTGTTATCACTGATCATGGATCTTACGGTGCCATGCAACACCTACAAGGAGGCTGGCGTTCTTTACACGGTGAACGGCGTTGCGAACAAGGTCCATTTCAAACCACCAAGACCGCCGTGAAAAATTGAACATGTTTATTTGGGGGGGGGGGGGGGGGGGGGTCCACCGCGGTTCTGGGGGATCATCGCGGATTGGTGACGGATGACTAGGGTTTGTGAAGGGTTTTAACACGGTCTTTGGCGGCGCACGGCGGATTGCTGAACCGCCATGAACCATCTAAACCGGTGATGTGTGCAAGCCCCCTTTATGCCCACTGATAATTTCGGTACATGTCTGAGGGTCATTCTTCAAGGGAGAGCTTCTGTAGATTTTGCAAAGCTGACAAAATTAGTACTTCGATCGTCAATGAACCCACTGGCTTCAGGAACCATGTGATGATGATGATGATGATGACGATGATGATGATGATGATGATGATGATGATGATGATCAGATGATGGCTTCTGTAATATGGCTATAGGCATACAAAGTGGAAACTTAGTATAACGAAGTCCTTGTGACCAAATAGCAGGAATCTTGTTATGTCAGGGTTAAAAAAGCAATAGAATAAGAGACTGGACCAGAATATTACCTTGTTTATCAGGAATATTGTTATATCAGATCTCTTTATACCGAGTTTCCATAAAGAAAATGCAGTAATTAACGGGTAAACACTCACAGCATTTCTGAGTCAATCTGTAATCGAAAATTCGACATCTAGACCATCCACCACTGTAGCCCATTAGCATTTAGATATTTAGGAGCCAATCTCACCATGCTCACAGCATTTTGATAAATAATCTCACTTTCCAAACTCTACGGAATAACAAATGTCCATTTTATCGCAGTAACTATAGCAACCTCACGAGTGAGCATGGTTGATGAGGAGCAAAAGCGACATCATTCAAATGGGTTATAAAATGAATGCAAAATAATGTCCTATTGAAGGATAATTTGGCATGAAAAGCTTTTAGAATCATTACATGATAACAATTCCATCCTCTTTAATATTATAAACACTTTACTTTCTAGCTGTTTAATATTGTGTACAGTGTGTCATTGCTGTTTATGTTATTATTTTTGATTCGGGAAATTTGAATTGTTTTAGTATATCACAATATGGAACACTTCAAGGCTAACATGTTCCTTTGAAATAAACTCAGTTCGAGACTTTCGCTTAGTTGTCCATCACTTGGATATTCAGCAATTTGTTTAACAAATCAGTTATGCGAGCAAATGTAAATTTTTATGGCATGTGCAACGCATGTTACACCGTAATAATTCAAGCTTTTAACTGTATATATGTTAAAGATTTTCATGACAATAGACCAATTCAAATCAAATTAATTCAAATCTATTTAATGCTAAAGCACATGTTAGCAAACAACAACATACATGAAAGCAAACAAACAAAGAAGCAAAGAAGATTATTCGGTAGCACGTTAAATCAATTTCCAAAGGATCTCCTCTTTACATAAATTATATTGTTGCTTAATACAGTATAGAAGCAGTCCGCAATTCACCATTCAACGTTTGAAATATTAAACATGACAACATACGACTGAAATCACGCTTGTGCTAAACACAGGGATATGAATATTCCTAGCCTCCTATAGGCCCGGAGGGAGGGGGGGGGGGAACACTGTCATTACAAGGTGGACACCATGCTCGTACATGGACTTTCAAAATGGACCCTAAATAAGTAATACTCCTTCGATCTGAGGATACTCAAAAAGTATTTTGTCATGTTTTCAACATTCTAAACAAGTATATATACCCTTTACACGCACCCAAGCTGTTGTCAAAGTATACCCCCCCCCCCGATTTTTGCAATTTTTCACTGTACGCGTACATCGCCCGTCAGTGAAAAACAACCTTTTTTAAGTACGCGTTTTTGTGTTCGAGCATGGTGTCCACCTTGTAATGGCAGTGCCCCACCCTATCAAAAACTGAAAAAACAAGATATCTAAATCTATCAGATTAAGATTTCAAAAATCTAGTTTTGAAGTTGTCCCTGATTCAAGTCTAAGCAGGGGCGGCGTCATGGTGTTTTGATAGGGGGGGGGGGGGGGCAAGATGATCCATAGATGAATTTACTGACGTTATGTGGTTGCAAGCCTCATGCTTCTCTTTTCCCTCCCTCTTCTTTCTTCTTCATCCTTTTTTTCTTCTTTTCTCCTCTTTTTTCTTCCCCCCTCCTTTTTTCTTTTTTTTATCACTTGAAAAATCATAGGGGGCATTCGCCCCCTCTTCCCCTCTTGTAGCACCACCCCTGAGTCTAAGATATTTACAGTGTTAGATAAAGCATGTTTTAAATTTTTTTTTTTATTGCATTTTATTTTTTTGCTCATAAAAATCCATAAAATGTATGCAAACAACAGTAAATATACATCATACGAAAAGTAGCATACATAAGGAACAAGAATAGCTAACTAAGTATAGACCAATTTCACGGCCGGTTTATGTATTTGGCCCTCTATCGGCAACGCCATTGCTGCTGTGGGCAAGAGCGCTGACCGCGATTGGCTCTGTGTACAAAATGAATGTAAGATATGAGATATGCCCCGATATTGTTCCAATTACTTTATTCTAGATCAATAAAATAAAGCATGGATACATGGGTAGATGAGGTAGGACAATGGTCATAACTGACGGATGAAGGTATGATGTATTTTTGTAATTTCGATGGTTTTTCAACTTAGTTTTGTCAGTAAAAGTTCGATTGCAGCATAGAAGCCGTAGTAAACGGGAGCCCTATAAATCTTACCCTGTTTACAAAGTCATGTTTTCACTCATTAAATTTTACGCCAAAGTACATAATGATAATGTTTCTTGACTTAAAAGTCCTTTCTGTTGATGTTTTTACCCACTGGCGACGAATTCCTTCACATTGCTTACGGAAACCTGTGTAGGGAGTACGGCTTCTCACACAAACAGGCTTCATGAGTCAAAAGCGAATGAATTTCGCACTCAGTTAGCTTCCAATTTTTAAACTTTCTCTAATCCTTGTGGCATTTGAGCACCGCACAGCTGCGACCTGAACTTCCCTGATAATTTCTCATTGCAAATATTAAAATAAATCTGCATTTAATGGTCAAAATAGACAAAAATTCGAACGAATGTACATAACGCGCCATTGACTTGTGTACTATAAAAGTTGGAACGCCCACCGTGGTATGTCGAACTGTGTCGAACAGTCTGCTGCCCTCTTGCGTTGTGTAATTGGTCTATATTGGATGTGGTATGAGAGGGATAGCAAGAAAGGAAACAAGCCTTGTGATTAGCTGACCCTGGAACATAATACATTACTTATGAGAGAATATAAATGTAACAACAAAATAGCAAAAAAGACGGAGGGGGGGGGGGGGGGGGAGGTTGAATGCCAATGCATCTAAATAAACGAACTGAATGAAGAAGGAGCTTAGATTTTTATTTAAACACATTTAGTGAAACAGCATTTTTAATATCTGAAGGAAGAGAGTTCCAGATTTGGGGTCCTTGGAATAAAATCGAGTTTTTAAAAGATGAAAGTCTTGGCTTAGGTAAATGAAAATCATCAGCATTTCTTGTATGGTATCCATGAAATGCATTATTAAACTGAAAGAATGTTTGGATAAAATCTGGCAAGAGGTTATTGTCACATACTGTAAGTATTATGTTAAAGCTTCATTACGTACCTTTCTTTTCATGTTATTCATTTATTTCTACATTTAACATATTTAATAGCCTTTTTAGCAAAATGGATTGTTATGGGATCCCCACACGCGATCAAAGTTTTACTTTTATAAACGAGTGACATACAGAACTAACTGTCTTAAACAAAACATCGTTTTCAATTTAGTTTCTCAGCAATACCATGATTACACCGAGAAATGATTGTGTGTGCTTTAGAGAGGACACTGATCTGAGCTAAGTTATAGTTCTTTTGAACATTTATTAAAAATCTGAATAATTTATAGAGCCTTTGAAAATTAATTAACAACCGCTAGTTGTGTGGCAAACATTGACGAACTTTCCTTTAGCACAGGATGAATAATAACATAGACAAAAAATGGGGAAATTTTGAATTCAAGTATCCTTGCTGCTAATCTCTTCCTTGACTTCTATTTCTCTCCGTTCAAAGCTGACTTCATGTTTCGGCATGGAAACCAATCATATTTCGTCTCAAAGTTTAAAAATGTGAATGAACTTCATTATTCTGCTACTAAAAGCAAGCCTATACTTGCTTTTACAGATACTAAGAATTATGATGTTAATTATTGTAGAACCAAGCAAACACAAGAAACAGATCATGTTAAACCAGTAAGGAACGTAAACATCCGTGATAAGAAGGTACAGGCGAATACAAATGGTCCCCAGAATACATAGTACGCTCCGACGGTTACTGCTAGGGCCTTGAAAGCCTTCTGAATATGCTGAATCCTTTCAACCAAACCTTGATCATTCCTGGGGTGGCCATCGGTCCTTACTGCTCTTCTTTGCGCGAGGATCCTTCTAGATTGTCTGTACGTGACTAGCAGAAGCCATGCGTACATTATTACCATGAAAAGTTGAGTTGTCGCAGCGAAAGAAAAGACCAAAGCCTGACCCACGCGATAGGAGAACAGGTCCTGGAATCTAAAAAAGCATATCCTGATGTTTGTTTCAGATATCACGTGAGTGCCTTTAGCTGCCATTCCTGCGGTGACAGGTAAACCAGCAACCAGAATATTCATCAGGACAAAGGCATGGGCGTTTCTTCCGGTGGCTAACCGCGCATATCGATAGGGAATAGCTACAGCACAGAAACGGTCAAGTTCCAGAAGCCCTAATATCATGGCTGAGGCAGACAGAGCAAAGGAAAGGACGACTCCAGAAGAAATGCAGTATGTTTCGCGAAGACGCCACTTATCTTTGATCATCAGAGGGGTGAGAAGCGTAAAACAACTGGCCATAACTATATTCGTGATGGAACTGTATCGTTGTATGATAAGATTACTTACGGTCAGCCCATCGAATTTCCGCAGGACATGAAGGTGAAAGAAGTTGCATAACAAGCATACGCATGATGCCAGGCATAGAAGTACGGAATATCCTATCATGATACCATTTGGACCACCGGCGTCAACACCTTTATCTCTTGAATAGTTCAAGGGGGCCACTTTGAAATTCATATTATTGAACATCTCAAAATGTACGCCGTCAACTTGCTTTAGAAAGAGCAGAGAATCCAGAATAGACCTTCTGCTGCTTGTCGCCGTTGAAAGGGATTGATGGAGAGAGACGATTGGACGTATCCTGTACCAACAGATATGACGATGACGTCCAGTACTTTCCATGACATGTGGACTCGTATTAACCCCAAATAAACTTGTCAAACATGTCAAAAAGACACTTGAACTGAACAAGAGGAAGCATCGCAAACAACAGAAGTTTCAAATCCCGACAAGTGATGCATGTTGGATATCAGATTCGTCTGTAAAATTGCCTAAAATTACATCGAGATTATTAAATTTCAAATCAATATCTGTCGAGCTGTCAACAATCGTCATCAAACAAAGAAAATAATGCACCGCAAATAAACTTGAATCTCTTCTGTGCTGGTGTCATAAGCGGGCTTTTGAAAGTATGAAAATAAGCTTTTTGCTTTCCCATTCGTACCAAACATTTGCCCAAACTCAGATTTACAATGCATGCAACTGCTAACTTTTCATTAAAAAAGCAAACAAACAAAAGCTGTTTACTTGTCCAAACTTTTCGTTAGATATTGAAATCGCCACAGGTTCTCCCTCCGAACAAACCATCTGACCCAATGAGGCTCACCCCCCTCCCCCCCCCCCTCCTTCCCCCCTTCTGCGTCCTGCAAACCATGCATGGAGAAATTTGGGCGGATGAAAAGAGTACACTGCTCCCACTTCTTACGTATAAGGTTATGACGCCGAAAAATTTAACGAGTGCAGTACTGGTGAAATGAGGTTTCAGCTTGCGTGTCCCTAGCGCAAAAATGTACATGAGAAAATATGAATATTCATCATTTTCTGTGGCTTATTAGCATAATCTCGCAGTGGATGGCATTTACTGTCCTTTTTTTGTTTTCCCAACTAAGGGTTCTTTTCGCCATCTTAAACATGTTTAAATATAAGTATTACCCCGTATAACTTTTAGGTCACTGATTTTAATAATATCAGTAATACTAATATCGTGGATTTTTATACATCTCCGATGTCTCTAAGCGCTTTACATTTAAATATCATTACCCCGGGCGGTAATCGGATTCAGGCTTGCCAGCACACAATGTATGCACCTTCTCCGCTCCCTGGAGTATGAGGCATACATAATTATATTTCGAGAAGCCTGGAGAGCATCCCAGCCAAGCGCCTTTTGCCGGCGCTCATAATGCTAAACAAATCTTCTTCTGCTTCTTCGCTAGTATAAGTACAGGCCACGGTCTGGTGTATTCTCGTACTGTTGTGTAGTGCAGGTGTATGTACAGTGTCTCAGGTAAAAATCACAATGACTTTTGCATCCTGCAAGGTACCCACATAGAGAGTGGCGAGTGGCAAGTGTAGTTTCATATCTCGCCAAAGGACATTAGTATCGAGGCGGGATTTGAATTGGACCATGAGATCCACAGTTCGGTGACATATCCACTAGATCACTTCACCTCGGCACCTATTAATATCCCCCCTTTTTCTCCGATACCGTCAGTCAGAGTGCAGGCTTCTCAAAACATAGTTATCCCTATACCTTCGGTTGCAATCACGCCTTATGCCTGGTTTACATTTGGCTTGCGATCAGCGTACGGCGCCTGTATCCTGCCCCTAACCCCCTATCTGTGCGGCCTCCGTGCGGAGGTTAGGAGGCAACCGTAAGATTTCCGTACGGTTTTACGAGCTCCGCAGCCTCTACGATTTTGTATCGCGAGGAGTTATACAAATTTGAAAAAATCGTAAGCCCGTAGCCAGTGGTAGCCCGCATATATCGTAGGCAGCATCGCACAATTCCCACAAGGGCATCGCACAGAAATCGCACGGAAACCCTGCGGTTGTACGGTCACCGCGCATCCTCTGCACGGGCTCCGTACGATTTCCGTGGGGAGGCTGCGGAGATTACCCGATTACCCTACAATCTCTGGGCAGCCTCTGTAGGGACATCCCACGGCCTGGCTCCCGATGGCCAATACGGGAAATGGCACGATGACCGTAAATAATAATGTAAATGATAATAATCCAAAATAGATCTATAAATACATAACACAATACTGATGTTCACTTATATGCTATCCATGTTATATTAACAATGGGTAAAGCAGTAAAATATATATAAAAAAGAAAACATGTAGTGGCCTACTAACAAGGAAAAAGCATTACTCAAATAATTAATGAAGTTTTGGTAATATCCACTGGACATTTCAGGTACGTTCCATAGCTGGAACCTAAAAAACAGGCAAAAAACTCAAAAAAGTACCTTGACCTTAGCTGGAGAAGGGGCTGGAAACATAGCCTAGGGGGACATGTGACCTTGGAAACATCATTTTTCCATAAGTAGGGATAAAGATGAAGAGTATGATGTGATATTTAGCAGAAAATATGGTAGTGCATGAGAAAGAAAATAAAACTTGAAATTGATTTTTGAAAATATTTGAAATAGGAAATCTCCATATTTGATGATATGGAAATTTCATGGCCTAATTTGCATATGATACTAGTAGTATGAATGGCTTGAATTTTGCGTGCTGATTGCTAATGAGATGAAGACTATATGATAGAAAGTTCAACATAATTGAGCCTATTTTGGTTGAAATAGAGCCCATTTAAAATCTTTAAAAATGGCATACCTCAAGAAAAGGGAAAAATTTGAAAGACGTGGATTTTGACATTGATTTAAAGAATGGCTTATAAAACATAGTGTAAATGAGTTTATTCCTGGAAACATTCCTTTTTCTGACACTAGAGATACTAACGAACAAAACAAAATGATACCCAAGACGGAGGGTCAGAGGGGGAGGGGGGGGGGGGGGGATGGAGGGGGTGCACGGTAGCCCCCTCTGGCCTACGTACTATAATGTATAAAACGTCGTAGTCCGTAGCCACCTACGTTAACCAATTTATCGAACGGCGCCATGCAGGGGGAATTGTAAAATAGGCATAAATGACAATTAGCAACGTCATAATGATAAACAATGATCTTGTGCCCGGTTAATCATCATCAACAACAACAACAACATATACTTCAATCACAAGGTTAAACAAAAATAAAAGAGAATAGTTTAGATATCATTTTATTGACAAAAACTTGAGTAACTGTCATTCAGTGCTTCAACAGATCAGCAAAAATTCTCTCCAAGAGGCTGAAATCTCCTGCACGAATACTTACTTTCCGTTTTCTCAATTTGCCAACGAAATATTTTAAACATTGTTACCACAGTCTTGCCAACATTCTTGCATTGTCTGTACATTTATAACATATCAACCTCGTGATAGCAGAAAATACAAGGTTTGCATATCAAAAAGACTACCAAACTGCTATGAGTTCATGGTATCAGGAATATTGGTAGTTTGGGAAATTCAGGTGATAACTCCTTGCCCTAGCCTGCCTTACCATGCCGACCTAACTTTAGAACTACCCTCTGGTAAATCATCCCAGTATGTTAGTACGATTACCTGTCACACCCCCTACTTGCATATATTTATTGCAGCAATTGACTGAAATCAATTGTGCAATTGTTCGGGGGGGGGGGGGCGGGATTCGAGTCACAGCATTTTTTTTTCTTACAATTTTCTGATACCATACAATTCCGTAATAATAGCCTGCAGCAAAGGTTTAGATGTGAGTTTTCGTGTCCATCTTAAATGTAAGACGGATAAATGAAATAGAAAATACTACAACTATTAATACTACAGAGACTTTTTTACCTGATCTAAGGAGGTGTAACATAAAAAATACAATCAATCTTACGATTGATATCAATCGTAAGTCTATGGCTAACCATGTACTAAAGAGTTACAATTGATCGTAAGATTGATTGCATCTCTTTATGTTACACCCCCTAAGCAGATAGAGATAATTCAAATTCAGCAATTGTCTTTTGTCAAACAGAACAAGGGGGTCAAGACGTCTCGCTGAATATGCTTTGTACATCTAGCCTATGTTCACATTGCGTGACAAACTAATTGCAACTTTTATGAAAAAAATGTCATACATGAAAAGTACTTGTAAGCTGTAATGTCAGTATAACCCAAATTGTTAGGAATGCTTCATTAAAACATCCATCGAGATTAACCTTACAAGCTTTCCTGTATTGAACTTTACGTGGAATGTTCTCTAGCTCCGAATGAAGAAGGATTCGAGATGTCGTGTTTACACGTGAAGAATTCCCGCTCTAGCTGATTGCATTGATTCAACATTATTTTAAATGGTTATTCACGTCGTATTAAATCCATATGAGGTACTGCCAATTTGAAATAGCAGCTTAAGTTTAAAAAATTATACATTAGGCCTATGATAAATTCATGTAATTTTACACCAGAGTTACACTGAAAAAAGTTACGGCAGGGGAATGATTTTTTTAAAGGAAAGCTCGAATTGATTGTTTTTTTTCTTTTGTTGTTGTTGTTGTTGTCATTTACTATCTTCCTCTTTAGACAAAGTAAAAGGTACAAAAACATGTTTAATGACTTACAGAGGATAAGATGTAACTTTGTAAGCGAAAACATAGAACACGATGAAATTTTCATTACCTTACACTAGGTATGAAAAGACTTCTAATGACAGGATTACAAAATATCGTCATTCGTCATTGCAAAACAACATTTACGAGTTTCCAATTCACAAAACCATTTTTTTTTTAGAACTCCAGTTCTCTACAATTACCGAGAGCTATCAACCATTTTAATTGCTGCTGTCATATATCGTAATTTCCCAATATATTTTCATATAATATGACACAAGCACAATGCATTTTCCCTGCTGACCTTCACTGTCATTTAACTAGCAATTATGCTGATCGTTCTAATTCTTTCATAATGGTTTGGGCCTATGATTTGACATATCCGGAAGTAACGTTATTAGTGGGCATCAATATCGTGTCATCAGGCAATGACTACTTTAGATTTAAGCTATAATGAATGACTGACTGACACCAAATAAAGGGGTTGGGGAAGATAGCAGTAAAGGGGTGATGTTTGAGCGGGAATTACACAGATATTGCCGTGGTCCGCGCACTTGACCGAAGGCCCGCGAGGCCGACTTTTCTCGTATTGTATTTTCCTTCATCACAAATAATGCGCTATCGGTATATAAAACAATTATGTCTCCTTTAGCATGTTTAGTCCTCGTTTCCGGAGGTCCCGCTGCAGCTCTTTAGTCATGTTAATATTTCTTAAACTTCCTTCTGGCACAGGAATTGGTTAGAGCAGTGTGATACTATAGATTACAATTTGCTATTTTCGGCCTCGCGGGCCTTCTGTGAAGTGGGTTGTCACCATATTGCCTGCCTAGAGGTTTGATATAACATTTCCTTTCCCCGACGGAGTTATATTTTACCCAAGAGATTATATTTTCCCCGAAGCACAGAGCGCTGAGGGAAAATATTGTCCCGAGGGAAAAATATAGCTTTGGAGGGGAGATGAAATGTTATTCATTAAAGAGATAGACCAGGCAATATCTGTTATATTATTATAGTCTATATAGATTCGCCATCAGAGTATTGCACTGACTGCATTAAGTCGTACTGCTTGCTGCAGCTCCGCTGTAAAATAACATGCCTACGTAATAATTTAAAAAATACAGCTCGCGCGCGCAGTATGCAAACTACGCTTACACACACCTGACTACGCAACTAAATAGGCAGTGAGTGACGTCACCTCGGTCAATATAACGGCGTTATATTGACCGAGGTGACGTCAAAACCAAAATATAACAATTGCGATCCTTGCAGCTGTAGTCACGTGAAGGTATTTTGACCAATCACTGATTCAAATCTATATAGCCTATGTAATATAATGAAATACATGATAATAATTATAGTGTAAATTTTACATTCAGCAGTATAAGGCGATACGGCGTTTGTTGGATCTTACTTTTGCCCGATTGTTAGTTGTATGTTACCCACATCCCTTTGTTGTTGTTGCTGTTCCCGTTCGAAGTTATCTTGATTTAACCTAAATCTATTGTAATGATGTTCTATTCCGCTGTAAAAAAATTCTTTGGTCTTTTTTTTTTTTTTTTTGCTGACCATTAGATTATCATATCTTAAAGATCACAGAACCTTGAGTAGTTACATTCAAAGATTGAAGAAATGGCTTTCTTCGAACCATCCGAATTTCTCTCGCACGTCTTGTTGTCGCAGTACATGATCTTTCAAGCATTATGGGCCTACGAAGTGACGGGTTCAGTTCATCCGACACTACATGAAAAAAGCTAAAGCAAATCTACAAAAACTCAGTTATAGATAGAGGGGCGTTTTCACGAACGTATACACCCTTCCTTTTTTGGAACTAATTCTAGAAATACTTGAAATACATCTTAAACAAGTATTCGTAAAGAATGGTTTTATTTAAGATCTGGTTAATCATTTCTCAATCACTAAGCCCATAGATTCAGGTGGTGGTTTTACACCGGACTAAAAATAAGATGGTTGTTATTTCTTTCCTCAGAGAATTTCTGTACGATTCTTTCAGCAACAGACCTATTACATTTCCGAAGGTTTGGCACAGAAACATCCACCAAGTAAGCATTGCAAAGGAATAATGAAGATGTGAGTTGTTCGAATCGAGGATGAACCAAATGCCCAGGGGAATTCCCGTTAAGGCGAACCATCCAACGGTGACAATGGTTACGAGCAGCGCCCTCTTTATCGATCTGATCTTATCGAAGACACCCTGTCCTTGGTGCGCATGTGGTGCTCCAGCGAGTTCCTGAGCATGGATCTTTCGGGCATGTCTGTATGTGACGGTCAACAGCCACGCGTAAACCAGTATGATCAGAGCACCTGGTATGAGCACACCAGATATCAAGAAAAATAATCTTCTTTCAAATAGGCTCACTTGTTCACTGGCCTTTGATGAGACGTAACATATTCCTGCAGGCGTCTGATATACATCCACATTATTAATATATGAAAGAAACATCACTGTAGATAACACCATCGTACCAAGAGTAAAAATCCAAATTTTTGCATTACTCATGAAAGCTGTATATCTATAGGGTATGAGAACGGATAATAAACGATTCACGTGATGTAAGACAGACAGTACGATACTAAAGACAGAGAATATGGCAAGTAACCAACTACTTATAGAGCAGTACAAGTTCCTCAAGTACCAACAGTGGCTCGCTAATAGAGGAATCGTGAAACCATAGCTCAACGCAAGGCCTATGTCGCAAATCGCATGAACATTGTAAATAACTCTACTCGGAATCGGCATATCCCGAAAGGATCTAATAGTCTTGAAATGGACAGCGTTAAGACATATCGACGCTGCTGATGTCAGACCAATTACGAAGGCATACATAGCTGCAGAATGTAAAGGAACAGATGCAGCAGTGCAAGAAGTGTGCGTTGCATTGTCTTTGCAGGAATTGTTCAAATTCATTGCAATACGTAGCTTTGCTTGAAGGATGATGATGATGATGATGATGATGATTGATGATGATGATGATGATGATGATGATGATGATTATTATTATTAACAGCATTTGTATGGAGCGATATATCCGTTTTAAAAATATGCAAAGGCGCAGAATCCTCCAATAAAGTTAGCATTCAATTCAAAATTCTCCGATGAAAGACAGGAGTTTTGAGCGAAGCTTTGAAGTGATATAGGCTGTCAATTTCACGAAGATAATGATGGGAGGAAGTTCCACATGAGGATGATGCAAGAGAATGAAGAGATGTCAAAAGGTTGCGATAATTACCAAAGATGCGATCTGCTGATGACGGGATGAACATTGATTCTCAGTCTACAGTGCGTGTATTTCAATCACATTTAAAAGTTCACACAGCAGTATGCCTCCATCGTCAGATTTAGAATAAAAATATTTAGGTGCAATTGAAGATAGGGAAATGAAAAATATTCTTGAACCAGGAAAATGAAGACCTATCCACGACCCTATTTCGACGCCCCTGACATGCCTGAATTGAATGGTCTACTCCGTTCCACTGAATAGCTTTCAAGCTTCTCCATATAATGTTTGCACGTGCTGGTATCATATATGGCTCAATCTGTGATTAGCCCTTTGATAACAGAGCGATATCTCTCTACTAAGTATCAGTATCAATGACTGCACAAAGGAAAGAAATTATCAAAAGACCAATAGTCATTATTTTCCCTAGAAATGAAGGTAAAGTGCTACAGAAGGCTTTTACTGAGTGAAAATCCCTCTCTCATCCCATTTCATCGGGGGGGGGGGGGGGGGGTATAGGCTTGTTTTTCTGTTTTTTGTATTTTTCAACCTTATATTTGATTCCAGTTGGATTATAAGCACTTCGATTTGCTATAAGCATGATAAGGTTAGCACACTTCATGTGATTTTGCGAGGAAATCGGGGGGGGGGGGGGGGCTCCTCCAACGATTTTATAGTCCCTTTTATAAACCCTTCAGAAAGCAAAACGCTGTCCGTGTAAGCCCTTTTCGATTATTTAGCAGGGATTCTGTCGTAAGAAGAGGCATGCGCACATGAAAATGTCGAAGCGTTCGAAGACAGATTTCCACCCATGCCTGCCTGGGCTTTTAAAAATGTATACTTAATAAGGTTATTAACGATAAATAGGGTTTGCGATAATAGTGATGGAAGCTCTTGATACGCTTTCAATAAATGTCAACTCCGCTTATTTTCATCATTAACTTGACAGGATATTGAGTTACCAATACATCGACGATGTAAAATGCTTTGTGTCATCCCAGCGTATTATGACGGGTTGATGCATGTGTGTTCTACTTTCAAACCTGATGTATGAAATAACAGTTAATTAACTTCAAAAGGATAATGGCACTGTAAGGCCATCTCTTCGGACAGTCGCTTTACACTAGCAGAGCCAAGTTTCGAGGTAGTAAGGGCGCGGCCCCAGCAGATTGGCGCACGCTCTTCGGTAAGGTATAGCCAAAGGGTATAGCCACGCAGTTGTTATGAGAAGGCACCAATTTCATGAGCGATGGCATTTTCTGTGATTTTCAGTTAAGCAGCTAAGATCACCAGCGCCTTACACGCTATGAAAAAGAAAAAAATAGGAGGGGCGCCCCCCCCCCCCCCGCGTCACCTGCACCCCCTGGATCCGACACTGCTTTTGATACTGCAGGGGTCTTGTATTGCATTGCTCACGTCTTTCTGTGAAGCAGTCATCAGCATGAGTTAATGAATGAGCCGGAATCCATATATGTAAATATGGATTGCTGCTGGATGGATTGGCAAGCGTATTTGTGCATGAGTCTTTAAATAATACCATTAATTTCATATCCATAATCAATCATTATATGGTCTCATGTTATCCGACCCAGTGGGAGATTAGGATAAAAATACACACACACACACACAAATAAATGATTTCTTTTTTCTTAATCTTTAAACCTCTTTCGAGGAACTTTATTTCCATCATCTACAAATCATAAATTGCGTTACATACACATACATATATAAATATACAAAGTGAAAATCAACAGATCATTATACAAAGCATAAAAATCTTTCTATTTCTTTTGTATTCCTCCTTTTGCAAAAAGAAATATAAACAAGAACAAATTACATATTCATCTTTACACAAAGTAGCAGTTTATTGTAGATACTTTTCTTTTTGCATCAGAAATTTTCCCCTTCATCTTCAATAGAACTTCATATCATCTGTTTGGAGCCAGAAGGGCGTAAACTCATATGCTTTAACGCATAGTTTATATCCTTCTGGCTCTGAACAGATGATATAATCATGATAATATTCAATTATGTTAAATCCACAGATACATGTATATGAATAAACTGGCGGTTTGTGAAAACCGTGATAAGAACCTATAGAAAGGAAAGAGAAAGAGAGAGAGAGAGAGAAAGGGGGTAGAGAAAAAGAGACAGAGACAGAGAAATATATAGAGATAAAGAGAGAGCAAAAGAGACACAGAGAAAAAGAAAGAGAGAAAGAGAGAGGGAGAGAGAGAGAGAGAGAGAGAGAGAAATAAACCAGGAAAATGAGACAAGATTGAGGAACATATCAGTGACATATAGGGCATTTCAGTGAATGTGAAAGCCTTACTTTTCCTATCCACTTCCTTCACCTGCCCACCTTGTTCAGGTGTTTTTTTTCATTAAAAGATATCGCAATACATGAAGCAAACTAAAGAAGGGTTCGGGTCGGATAAAAAATGTCATAGAATGCAGGGGTGTTGCCGGGGGCATAATCTCCTAAACCAAATCAATGTCGTACGAAATAATTTAAGTTCGAAATCAAGCTCAAGTTTATTTTTGTACTTATAAAAATTAATAAATTTTGGATCAGAAATTTGGATCAGAAATTAATCCTTCAGTGATTGGCTTAAAAGACCTTTATCATATGTATTTTCGACAATTTCAGAATGTCGCCTGCATGTCATACTATTTGAAAAGTGACGTCACTTTTCGGACGACATTTTGCGAATAGTACATTATCTGTGAAATGACGTCACAATACGCGAAAAATATGCGCGAAATAGAATATTCAGAGGGCATACGAGAGCTCTCGAGAGTGCGCACCATGGGCAACACTCGCATTGTCACGGCTACTGCGCTTCTCAATTTCTGATCACTTTAAAGTTTATCCGTATACCGTTTAGTGCCATGGAGCTTTTGATAAGACATAAATTAAAGAATATGAGCACAAGACCGCAAAAATGGCTAGAGAGAATAAAAGTAAGCCATTGTAATATTTCACTCTTTAGACTAAGTTTACATTTTTCAAAATCCGAAATACAAAACAAACATACTCTGCCATAATTTCGAGTTTGTAGTTAAAACTAAGGGCCTCGGTGCCTCCAACAGTACCATTCACTTTGGGGCTGCGCCCCTCAGTGAATAGTACTATCTCGAAGCCACCTCTTGCCCATAAGTTTAACAAGTAACTTTCAAGGAAAAGTATATTTGTATAATATCTAGATAAACGACAAAATTATGTTCCAGCGCAAGTCAAAAGCAAGGAGGAAAAAAGTGCTCTTATTGAGGGAATATCGTTTTTTTCCATGGTCAGGTAAACCTTCTACAGTGCAATAAAACTCCCAATGACCTTACCCTATTCATCATGGCACTTCTATAGGACTGCTTAAGTCTTATGATATCACAAATGGCGTGCACTATGCTGATTGCCCTAGCAGATATCGTCAGATCTTCAAATGATCGAACAGTCATGCGGTGAGCAGTGTTCAGACCGATCGAAGTCAACGAAGTAAAGCCAATCACTATGGCATAAATAACGGCAGAATGTACCAGTACAATTTCACTGGAACAAGACAGCTCCCCTATCCTGTTTACGTATGAGGCATCCATTTCGACTATGCCAGAATTGATTTTAAAAGAGATTCCGCGAAAACACCGATAGTTTTAAGGGTTTCAGTTTATTGTGTATGCTCTGAAAAGTGGCCTAAAGAAAGTTGATGATCGTCCTTTCATTAACGTGTTACATATGTAGAAGTGATAGAGTATTAGTGTCCACTAAATCAATCGGCTACTGGGAACTGGTGCTCCATGTATTAAGCCTAAGGGAATGAGAGAATTCAGCAGGCAACGGGTCAAATGAAAACAATTCAACTTCAGCTATCGAAAAAAAAAGAAACCATCAGAAGCAAAGTCTTTGTACGTCAGGTGCCCGTCCTAAAATCTGGAAACACTGTTTGGAATCACACAGTATTTTGATTGACAGGATCCATCAACATTAGCAAGACTTCAGCCAATATAGTACATACAGAAATAGGCCCAGACTGGTATAGCTTCATCTGAATATATTGTGGGCGAACTTGTATCAGAGTTAGAATCATCAAGTCAATCACCCAAGTACATTATGGTCAATACAAGGACTTAATGGAATGCTAAGCTGTCGTGGCCTCAAATTGATTTTGAAAACAAGCGTTTACGTGATAGTTACTGTCCTGGCTTGTACATGACATTTTTGGGTTGCGGAGATTGTGCAGTAAAATTCAGTTAGTTGTCTTTCCCCATCATTTTTCCGAAACAAAACGGATCGCAACTTATCATCATGATCATGCAAATTCATAAGAGCCTATCGTGTTGAAATGAATAAATAATTTCCCTTTTTTCATATTTATTCATCTAGCCTACACAAATCTTTTGAAGTGATAATTCCGACATACAGGAAACACAGGGCGATTCTTTACCCTACATATTAACGCCCCAACATCCGTTTTTGTTTTTATGCATTATTTATCAATTCCTTTGAAATCAGAAAAGTTTCATGATTTCATGATTATGTGTCTTGTAATGTTTATATATTTCATCATCATTAACTTACCTAGAAGAAGAAGAACGATAAATTTCAAGTTGTTGTTTTGCTGTATGTGAAGTTAAGTTGTCTTCTTTCCTATCCGAATACCAAATTTCGCTTTATCTATTACGCAACAAAAAGTTTTAGAATACATATTTTCCAAATGTTTCAAAATACTATCTAACTTCACACATTATCGTTACTTTTACAACTGAATGAGCTCAGCAAGCTACGTACTTCGCTCTTCATTGCAGTTCGGTGGGATTCTTTTAACACATACAGACTGAGAAAATTTCCAAATGTGTTGCAAAGAAAGATCCATAACGCAAACATTGACAATGAGTAGTGAGTACCACCCAATCTTATCTCCAACAGCTGCCACACTCCAATAGGAATTATTGTAAGAACGTACCATCCAGCGGTCACAAGAACAGTAAACAGCGCCCTCTTAAGTGACCGAAACTTAGCTAGGACACCCTGATTGTTGTTAAGGCGTGGGGCTCCTACCATTTCCTGGGCGTTTATTTTCTTGGCGTGTCGGTAGGTCACCACCAGAAGCCACGTGTAAACGAATATCAATATGATGTTTAGAGAAAGCATTGATATGAGAAACGTGATGAAGCGTAGCTGGGATTGGATTACTGTTACCTGACGTAAGACACAGATTCCAGCAGATGTCCTTGCAAAGGATTCAGACAAATTAGAAATATATTCTCCAGTCACACTCAGAATGAACATTCCTGAAGCCAGCAGTAGAGTACCAATTGTCCACACCCATATTTTGAATTCTGTCACGACCGCTGCATATCTGTACGGAATTACGATAGACAGGAGGCGGTCCAAGTTTTGTTGGGAATACAGCAAGACTGTGCAGATAGAAGTCAGCGAGAAAAACGCACCGCTTATGCAGCAATATATGTTTCCCAAATCCCAGATATTCCCAACAATCATTGGTACCTCGAGTCCGTAGCTTCCAGCCAGCAGTATATCAAAGATGGCATGTGTCTTGAAGAGGACTCTGCTTGCTACTGTCAATTCCTGATACGATAGAACAAACCTGAAATGAACAATGTTCAGACAGGTCGAAAGCAAAGCGGTAACACTGATGATGAAAGCATACATCGAAGTAACATATACAGGGACATTATTTCCACCAGTTCCGTTGAACATGTCCTTCATTGTGGTTGTGTAGGCGTCAACCAAAATTCTTTGAAAATCACCTCGATCCACGTTTATCTCAGATTTTCGCTTCGGATACTATCTAAAAACGATCCGTAGCCATAAAAATTGACGAACTTTGCAGAAGTGTTAGTGACCCAAAGCTTGCTTTTATAAAATTCTGATTACATCATGATTATTGAGTCAAAAGGAACTACAGAAATCCATGCCGTTTCTTCTTTTGTTGTTGTTTTTTTAACGAGCATCTGATTACTTTGTTTGTCAAACAGGAGAAAAATATTAGTTTACTCGGTAAAATAAAAACCTCAAAAATCAAAAGCAAAACTAAACTAAATCACACTATTCTGCTTGTTACACTGTCGGAACACTCAGTGATATACCTCGCTGGCTTTGGAGATTTTCCAATAAATTTTTCAAGGCTGAAGCTGGGATATAATAACCCATTATCAGTCAAAATCCCTTCATATCAGGCATCTATTATTTCTAGGTTTTCTACTGAACATGCTAAATGACAGGTTAATTGGAAAGTTACTGGATGGATCATTGTACTTGATGGCGAGTCTTCACTTGGTGTCAAATTAAATGCACCGTTAAAGCATGAAAGAAGAAATATGTTTGATGGAAGGAGAATCGACCAAAGCATATTAATGCTTAATTGCCCCTTTTTTTTATTTCTTCACTTTGCTGGATGTCCAATGCATACTTAATCATTTCCGTAAAATGAATTAAGGTCTTCCAGTATGGCATCTTGAATATGCAAATGAATGAGATAAGAAGAAATTTATATCCAAACATATATACATGTAAAATGGAAGTTTAACTGATTGAAGATCGATATTCTATCTACAATGAGTTTTTAAAGCACTTCCACGACACGAAATAAAAATACATTCGTTGATTTTCACCTCACCGTTTTACCCTCATCAAAAGAGAACATTTTGTGGGCGTGCAAATCTTAATGAATAATTCATTTTACCCGCCCAACAAGTATTCACCATGGGTGTTTTTATTGGTAACTATGTAATATATAGGACATGGCAGTTTACGATACTTTGTCTATTTTTAAAAATCCATATCACGTGAAAAAAGGTAACATGATTATCATTTTCTGAAGAAGTATTTTAAACCCTAAATACTCGACCCTAAAGCAAACTCTACACGGATTACATTCAAACCTACCGATAGCCATGATAGTTGGACATTCCTTGTGTGCAACTTTAGTTTCATCTGTTGTCATCTCATTAGTGTTGGAGGATAGGTGACAACTATTTCCCTCTCTCCAGGCAGTAACTTTGATGCAAATTTCGTTCAAAATCAATTCTGTTGTAGCCTATTTATTTACTCTGCTTCACCTCAATTTAGGTGTTATCGAATTATATTTTTCATTAGCCAGTTACTTAATCAATAAATTATACTTCATGAGCTTGTTACTTTTAAAGTAAAGACACTAGCTGCATAGGCGTCAAAACTCATTTCGGTGCAAATCGCGCCCCCCCCCGAGTGCCATTCATTTACAGATAATATTCTTCTTCATTCAAGTCATCAACCCGAGAATTATGGTACTATATACTATACACTCGAAACTGATGAGAAATACATACAAACCCATACGTACCAGTTCTCATAATACCTGCCGGGAAATGAATGCTAACAAGAACAAAATAAACACTTTTACACCTTCCGAACTTTCCCCTTAACTTTCCAGCTCTACCATAATCATATCATAGCGTAGTACCTGTCTTATTGAGGGCATATCGATTTTGTCCCCCAGAGTCAGGTCAACTTCTTACAATGCAATAAAACTCCCAATGATCTTACCATATTCAACATGGCACTTCTGTACGACTGCTTAAGCCCTAAACTGAGAGGATTACCAAAGGTTTGGCAGAGGAACATCCAGCATGCAAACATTGTGGCTTCATACTGGATACAGTTTCTCCTGGTAGTCATCAGTAACCATACTTCCAAGGGACCCCTGGAAAGGCAAAACCAACCTACTGTGACAATCGCTGTACGCAGTGCTTTCTGGAGTGTCTTGATCCGAAGGAAGACGCCATTGCCATCCTGCTGATGGGGCGCCCTCACTGCCTCCTGAGCATGGATCTTTCTTGCATGCCTGTAAGTTACGCACAAGAGCCAGGTGTACACTGATATAAGAAATAAGTTAGGTGTTACCATGGCGACGATAAGGAGAACCAATATTGAAAATGATTGTTCCAGATCTTGAGTAATGAAGCATATTCCAGAAGATGTGTTCCAAATCTTCAGAAAGGCAAAGTTTCCGAGAAAAAGTCCCGTAGATGCCACTAAAGTTACAGCTATACAAGACCACGTTTTGACATTACTCATGGCAGCTGTATACTTGTAAGGCATTACGATAGATAAAAGACGATCCATGTCTCGGAGACCAACCAATGCGAGACAGTAGAAAGAGAACAATGAAAGAAATCCACCGCTTACTTTGCAATACATGTCTCTGAAGTACCACGAATCCTTGATAATCAAAGGAACCATAAACAAATAGCTCAATGCCAATATGATATCACAGATGGCGTGCACTTTGAAGATTGCCCTTCCAGATATCGTCATATCTTCAAAGGTTCGAACAGTCATGAGGTGGACAGTGTTGAGACCGATTGAAGTCAAAGAAGTAAAGCTAATCACGATGGCATAAATAACGGCAGAATATACCGGTACAATTTCACTAGAACAAGGCATCTGCTCTGTCCTGTTTTCGCATGATGCATCCATAATGTCAGGACTGATTTCCAAAGAGATTTCGTGTAAAGAGCGTCAAGTGTTCGCTATGAAAGGTGGCCAAAGTTCAAAGTTCAAGGTTCAAAGTCCAAGGGAAAGTGGATGATCATTCTTTCATTATAACGCGTTACATAATGTATAAGTGATAGAGTTTTATCGTCCACTTAAGCAATTGGCTACTGGATAAGGGTGATCCACGTATTAAGCCTACAGGAAATATTGAATACAGTTGGCAACGGGTTAATGAAAAAAGTTCAACTTAAGCTATTGAAAAAACCCAAACCATCATAAGTAAAAGTCTTTTTACATTATGATACCCGTCCTAAAATCGGGAAACATTGTTTTGAATCGCACAGTATTTCATCTGCTCAGAATCCATCAAGACATCAGCCAGTAAACACTGGTATATGGCATACAGAAATAGGCTCAGACTTGAAATCAGCTTATGCTGCATATGAGGGAGAACTTGTATCAGAGTTAGAATCATCAAGTCAATCAACACAATTCATTATGGTCAAAGAGTCAAGTAAGGACTAATTATGCTAATGACATGCTGAGATGTCGTGTAAACTCTAAATTGACTGTGACAACGAGCGACAAATACACAATATCCTATACATGACATTTTTAGGTTGTGCACATATTTGAAGTAATTAATGTATCCGCCCATCATTTCCCCGAAGCAAATTGGATCTTTACTATATCGTCATGAAAATGAAAGAACCACTTTTCATTTTAGAGAGAAAAATCTTTCAAGTGACACACATAATAATAATCATGATAATCATGATAACGGGAAACAATGAACGATTTTTTATCCTAGATAATAAAGTCTCTACATCCTGTCTGGTTTTTATATGTTATTTGCACATTTCTATTAGGCTAGAAAAGTTTATATTTCTAAGTTTTATTATCATTCTATTACCTAGATGAAGGACAATACAGTTAAGACGTAAATTTGATTTATCTCAAGTACATTTGTCTTCTTAGTTATCTAAATACAAAATCTCACTTTATCTGTGACACCACATACTTCTTTGAATACATATCTTCAAAAATGTTAAGCAAATAATCACCGTTGGTGAAGGTGATGGACAAACTATCACTACCGAGGCGATCTGGATGTAGCTATCTTTCCGAAGAGAAGCTGAGGAAAGATAGCGTGTACATCTAGATCGCCGATGAAGTGATAGTTTGTCTTGTCACCTGAAAACAAAAGGTGATTATTTGCTTTATATTCCTCACCTGCAATCACTCTAGAAAGAAACTGAACTACCCTGTAATAATGTTAGATTCCATTCTCTACGAGAAGTACGTACACGTACACGTCAAGTCGCCTGGCAATTGACTTTAGATTGCGCTAGCTAATTATGACGTCACAAAAGAATGTATCGTTGCATATGTGATGGAGAAAAATGGAATAAAAAATCAGAGTGGCAACGCACTTTTATTTCGCGTGTTCTGAAAATTACTGATAACGCATTGTGACGCTATAGACCAATTTCACAACGCAAGAGGGCAGCAGACTGTTCGACACAGTTCGACATACTGCGGTGGGCGCTCCAACTTTTATAGTACACAAGTCAATAGCGCGTTATGTACATTCGTTCGATTTTTTGTCTACTTGACCAGTATATGCAGATTTATTTTAATATTTGCAATGAGAAATTATCAGGGAAGTTCAGGTCGCAGCTGTGCGGTGCTCAAATGCCACAAGAATTAGAGAAAGTTTAAAAATTAGAAGCTAACTGAGTGCGAAATTCACTCGCTTTTGACTCATGAAGCCTGTTTGTGTGGAAAGCCATACTCCCTATACAGGTTTCCGTAAGCAATGTGAAGGAATTCGTCGCCAGTGGGTAAAAACATCAACAGAAAGGACTTTTGAAGTCAAGAAACATTATCATTATGTACTTTGGCGTAAAATTTAAGGAGTGAAAACATGACTTTGTAAACAGGGTAAGATTTAGGGCTCCCGTTTACTACGGCTTCTATGCTGCATTCGAACCTTTACTGACAAAACTAAGCTGAAAAACCATCGAAAGTACAACAATTCATCATACCTTCATCCTTCAGATATGACCATTGTCTTACCTCATCTATCCATGTATCCATGCTTTATTTTATTGATCTAGAATAAAGTAAATGGAACAATATCGGGGCATATCTCATATCTACATTCATTTTGTACACAGAGCCAATCGCGGTCAGCGCGCTTGCCCACCGCAGCAATGGCGTCGCGATAGAGGCCAAATACATAAACTGGAGGTGAAATTGGTCTATAGACTGAAGTGTTTAGCGAAACACAAAATTCCATCACTGCGAGTTGACGAATTTTTCTTATCGGGAGATGATTGATGGGAAAACTACGCTTAATCACGTGACTGAGTTTTGACCAATCCAACAGCAAGATTCTTAGTACGTGGAATATAATTCAAAATATTATATCACATCATTGTTACTTTTACACCTAAATGAAATGACCAAGTCACGTATTTGGCTCTTCATTGAAATTCGATAGGATTCTTTTAACACATACAGACTGAGAGAATTTCCAAATGAGTTGCAGAGAAAGGTCCATAAAGCAAACATTTGAACGGAGTAGTGAGTACTACCCCTTCTTATCTCCAGCGTCAGCCACACTCCAATAGGACTTACTGTAAGAACCACAAAAATAGGAGACGTCTTCTATTTCTGTGGTAAGAACATACCGTCCGGCGGTCACAAGAACAGTAAACAGCGCCCTCTTTAGTGACTGAAACTGAGCTAAACACCCCGATTGTTGTTGAGGCGTGGGGCCCTTACCATTTCCTGGGCGTTTATTTTCTGAGCGTGTCGATATAGACCAATTTCACCTCCGGTTTATGTATTTGGCCCTCTATCAGCGACGCCATTGCTGCGGTGGGCAAGCACGCTGACTGCGATTGGCTCTGTGTACAAAATAAATGTAAGATATGAGATATGCCCTGTTCCATTTACTTTATTCTAGATCAATAAATAAAGCATGGATACATGGGTAGATGAGGTAAGACAATGGTCATATCTGACAGATGATGGTATGATGTATTTTTGTACTTTCGATGCGGTTTTTTCCGGGTTTTGTCAGTAAAAGTTCGAATGCAGCATAGAAGCCGTAGTAATTGGGAGCCCTCAATCTTACCCTGTTTACAAAGTCATGTTTTCACTCATTAAATTTTACGCCAAAGTACATGATGATAATGTTTCTTGACTTCAAAGTCCTTTCTGTTGATGTTTTACCCACTGGCGATGAATTCCTTCAACTGCTTACGGAAACCTGTGTAGGGATTACGGCTTCTCACACAAACAGGCTTCATGAGTCAAAAGCGAGTGAATTTCGCATTCAGTCAGCTTCCAATTTTTAAACTTTCTCCAGTTCTTGTGGCATTCGAGCACCCGCACAGCTGCGACCTGAACTTCCCTGACAATTTCTCATTGCAAATATTAAAAGAAATCTGCATATATTGGTCAAAATAGACAAAAAAAAAAATCGAACGAATGTACATAACGCGCTATTGACTTGTGTAATGTAAAAGTTGGAGCGCCCACCGCAGTATGTCGAACTGTGTCGAACAGTCTACTGCCCTCTTGCGTCGTGGATTGGTCTATAGGTCTCCGCCAGTAGCGACGTGTACATGAACATCAATAAGATGCATGGAGAAAGCAATGATATGAGAAATTCGATGAAGCCTTTTGAGGGGTTTGCACAATACAAGCCTAGCTTTTTAGCATTCCCCTCCATTTTCAACGTTTATTTATATGCTTAATTTGTAAAATTTCACTTTGATAATTTCTTATATAATGATTATGTAATTATTTTGTATTTACAAATTTATGTATGTTGTACAACTATGTATGTTATTTTGAGTTGAAAATTATGTATCTTTTATCTGAGTTGAAAATGGAAAAATAAATGAAATGAAATGAAATGAAGCCTAGCTGGGACTGGATGATTGCTATCTGCCGTAAAACACAGATTCCTACAGGTGTCCTTACAAGGATTGAGACGAATTTGAAATATATTCTTTATTATTCAGAAGGAAGATTCCTGAAGCCAGCAGTAGTAGAGTACCAATTATCCACACCCATATCTTAAATTCTGTCACGATGCTGCGTATCTGTATGGAATACGATAGACAGGAGGCTGTCCAAGTTTTGTTGGTAATACAGGAAGACAGTGCAGATATAAGTCAATGCGAGAAACCCACCGCTATATATACAGCAATGCAGGTTTGTTGTGTCCCAAGTATTGCCAACAATCAGTGGTACCGCGAGTCCGCAGCTTCAGCCAGCAGTACTATATCAAGATAGCATGTGTCTTGAAGAAAATGTTGCTTGCTACTGTCAATTCCTGATACGATCGAACAACCCTGAAATGTGTACTGTTGAGACAGATCGAAAGCAAAGCGGTAATACTGATGATGAAAGCATACATCGAAGTAACATATACAGGGGCATTATTTCCACCAAAAGAATTATTAAAGGAAGTTCCGTTGAAGATGTTCTTCATTGTGGTTGTGTAGGTGTCACCATAATTCCTTGAAAATAGCCTCGATCCACGCTTATCTCAGATTTTCGCTTCAGGTAATATCTAAAACGACACGTATCCATACAAATCACGAACTTTGCAGAAAAGTAAAGGAATTTCAATCTGAGAGTGACCGAAAGCTAGCTTCGATAATTTTTTTTCATATTAATGAGTCCAAAAGGAATAGTAGAAAACCTTTGCCGATTCTTTTTCTTTTGTTATTGTTATTGTTTTAACGAACATCTGATTACTTCGTTTGTCAAATAGGGAAACAAATTCGTTTACTCGGTAGCAAAAAAACCCCACAAAATAAAAAAAACAAAAACAAAAAAAACAAAACAATCTCACTCCATTCTGCAGGTTGCTATTCGGTCGGAACACTTAGTGATATACCTCGTTGGCTTTGGAGATTTTCTATTAAATAGAAGCATGACAAGGCTGAAGCTGCGATATAATAACCTATTGTCAGTCCAAATCTTTTCATATCAGGCATCTATTTCTTCTGTTTTTCTTGTGGATGACAGATTAAATGAAAGTTATACTGAGTGGCTCATTGTACTTGATGGTTGAGTCTTCAGCAAGAAATATGTTTGATGGAAGTGGAATCGACCAATCATATTAATGCTTAATTGCCCTTTTAAAATTTCTTCACTTGCTTGATGTCTAATGCATACTAAATCATTTTCGTAAAATGATTTAAGTTATTCCAGTATGGTATCCTGAATATGCCAGTGAATGAGACAAGAAGAAATTAATATCTAAATACACATCTAGAATGGGGGTTTAACCTGTTAACTGATGAAGTTCGATATACTGTTTAAAAATGAATAAAAAAAGCACTTCAGTGACACGAAATAAAGACATCCGTTCATTTTCACCTCACCGCTTTGCCCTCATCAAAAGAGAACATTTTGTGGCGTGCAAATCTTAATGAAAAATTCATTCTACCCGCCGAACAAAGATTGTCTGTTTTGACAGTGCGGATATCAAGTGAAAAAGTTAAATAATTATCCTTTTCTGAAGAAAACGTTTACACCGATAAAACTTGCCAAACCGAGGCTAAAGCCAACTCTACACGGATTACATTCAAACCTACTGAGTAGTTGTGTGCAACTTTAGTTTCATCTGTTGTCATCTCATTAGTGTGCCAGGGTAGGACAACTATTTCTCTCTCTCCTCCAGGGTTAATAGTAATTTTGATACGAATTTCGTTCAAAATTGAATTCTGTTTGTAGCCATCTTGTTTTAACTACTCTGCTTCATCTCATTTAAGGTGTCATCGAATATTTTTTTTTTGTTATACCAGTGATTCAATCAGTCATACTTCATGAGCCTGTTTACTTTCAAATCGGAATAAGGAGCCGTGCCATTGTTGTGACAAGGCACTGATTTCACGTTGCGATGGTACCGTTTTATTGGATTTTCAATTAAGCAGCTCAGTGCTCAGCACCTTCGACTTTATAAAAAAAAAGAAAAATAATAAAGAGGAGGGGCGCACGCCCCACACCCGTGCCTGGACCTATAAGTGTTCTTGATACCGCAGGAGTCTTACTATTACATTGTTTAATATCAGTGTGTGTGATACCGGGTATGCAATCATGAAGACGAGTTATTGAATGATTTAGTACAGTTTTCCCCATTTATCAGCGTGTTTATGAATGCTCACATGAGTTTCTGCTGGATTGATGGGCAAGCGTATGTGGTCATGAGTGTTTGGTTGAAGCCTTTAATTTGATATCAATCATTATCCTGTTAATGGTCTTATGTGGTCTGAACACACACACACACACACACACAAAATAGAAATGATAACAAAAAGAAACACATTGCATAGTTCCTTATACATAGTAGCAGTTTATTGGACATAGATATTATTATTTTTGCATCAGGAACTTTCATCTTTATCACGTTTATTCTATCTATCAAGAGTGCACAGAACTTTATATAATATTCAGTATGTTGAATCCATCTGTATTATCATTTAACTGATCATGAAAACGGTTGTGACAACGAATATAGGGAAAAGGAAAGAGAGGGAGGGAGGAGGTAGAGAAAGAAAGAATCAGAGACGGAGAAAAAGAGTTAGAGAGGAGGAGGAGGAGGAGAGAAAAGAGAGATAATGTGTGTGAGAGAGAGAGGGGGAGATGGAAAAGGATCTACAGACAATAGTGAGCAATGAATGATATCAGTGGCATTGGGCAATTCAACAACAGCCTTATTTTCTCCATCCACCTAACCACACTGATTTGAAAGATATTAGAATACATGGAGGAAGAAAAAAAATCACAAAACAAAACAAGTTGGGGCGGAATAAAATGGTCATAAAATGTTGGGGTTTGTATGTGTGTCTGCCGGGCATAATCATCTAAACCAAATCAATGTCATACGAATTAATTCAATAGTTTAAAAAGTTTAAGATCACGTTCTTTATTTGTACTCATAAAAGGTAATATCTACATTAAACGACGAAGTTTTATTCCAGCGAAAGAAGGAAAAAAAACCCCAAAAAACAAACAAACAAACAAACAACAACAAAACAAAACCCAAGCATGAAAGAATGTTAACTTATAAATATGTGCTTAGAGATAAACTACAAACGGATACTAGCAGCGCCCGTCAAGGCAGGGTGGCGGAACACTGGAACTAGGTAGTCATGCCCCCCACGTTTTCCGTAACTTAGAATCAGAAAAAAAAATAATCCATGCTTATAAAATGGTACGTTTGCCTGCACTACGTCGCCTAAGAATTACTCACTAGCCACACCCCCCCCCCCACACCGCCATCCCATCCACCGCATATAGTATTCTATATTTCAGTTTTTAATATTATTTATCATCCAAGGCTGTGTTCTTTATAATACTCCTTAATCTATTTAAAGGCTATTGCTTCATTTAAATATATTACAAAAGCACCCTCCTTCCAAGCTATTGCGGTATATTAAAGACAATAGCCGCTGAGGCATCACTTCTCACCGGTTGACTTGCGAGGCCACCCCCCCCCCCCCGGCTACACCGTGGTCTGGACCATCCATCCATTTAGTACTGTCCCTTCTTCATGCAATGTGGATTCAACCCGAGAATAAAGTAGTACTACTCGAAACTGATGAGAAATGCATACGAACACATACATACTAACAAGAACAAATTCACACATTTACAACTTCCTAACTTCCCTCTAACCTGCCAGCTCTTCCAGATTCTGGAATGATCTTATCCTAGCGTAGTGCCTGCGATGGTCTTATTGAGGGCATATCGATTTGTCCCTCATGGTCAGGTCAACCTGCTACAACGCAATAAAACTCCCAATGACCCTACCCTCTTCATCATGGCATTTCTATAGGACTGCTTAAGCATTAAACTGAGAGGATTTCCAAAGGTTTGGCAGAGGAACATCCAGCATGCAATCATTGTCGCTGGGTAATGGATACAGTCTGTCCTGGTAGTCATCAGTAACCATACCTCCATGGGACCCCAGGTAAGGCAAAACCAGCCTACTGTGACAACCGCCGTACGCAGTGCTTTCTGGAGTGTCTTGATCCGAAGGAAGACCCCGTTGCCATCCTGCTGATGGGGCGCCCTCACTGCCTCCTGAGCATGAATTCTTTCTTGCATGTCTGTAAGTTACGCACAAAAGCCAGGTGTACACTGATATAAGAAAACATGTTTGGTGTTAATGTCGCGACGACCAAGGAGAAACAAATACTGAAGCTGATTGTTCCAGATTTTGAGTAATCAAGGCATATTCCAGAAGATGTGTTCCAAATCTTGAGAACGGGAAGGTTTCCGAGAAAAAGCCCCGTAGATGCCACTAAAGTTACAGCTATACAAGTCCATATTTTGACATTACTCATGGCAGCTGTATATTTGTAAGGCATTACGATAGATAAAAGACGATCCATGTCTCGGAGACCAACCAATGCGAGACAGTAGAATGAGAACACTGAAAGAAATCCACCGTTTACTTTGCAATAAATGTCTCTGAAGTACCACGAATCCTTGATAATCAAAGGAACCATAAACCAATAACTCAATGCCAATATGATATCACAGATGGCGTGCACTTTGAAGATTGCCCTTCCAGATATCGTCATATCTTCAAGGGTTCGAACAGTCATGAGGTGGACAGTGTTGAGCCCGATCGAGGACAAAGAAGTAAAGGCAATCACGATGGCATAAATAACGGCAGAATATACCGGTACAATTTCACTAGAACAAGACAGCTGCTCTGTCCTGTTTTCCCATGAAGCATCCATAATGTCAGGACTGATTTCAAACGAAATTTCGCGTAAAGAGCGTCAAGTGTTCGCTCTGAAAAGTGGCCAAAGTTCACAGAGCATAGTTCAAAGTTCAAATTCCAACGGAAAGTAGATGGTATCCTTTCATTTAACGCGTTACACAATGTAGAAGTGACATAGTTTTATTGTCCACTTAATCCATTGGCTACTGGATAAGGGTGATCCATGAATTAAGCCTACAAGAATTATTGAATTTAGTTGGCAACCGATTAATCAAATGAAAAAAAAAAGTTCAACTTAAGCTATTGAAAAACCCAAACCATCTTAAGTAAAAGTCTTTTTACGTTATGGTACCCTTCCTAAAATCAGGAAACATTGAATCGCACAGTATTTCATCTGCACAGCATCCATCAAGACTTCAGCCAGTATACACTGCTATAGTACATACACAAATAGTCTCACACTTGGTATTATAAAACACGACATGAAAGTAGCTTAATCTGTTTCGGAGTTAGAATCGCCAAGTCAATCAGCACAGTTCATTATGGTCAATGAGTCGTGTAAGGACTTATCATGCTAATGACATGCTGAGATGTCGTATAAACCCTAAATTGGATTTGACAACGAGCGACGGATAGACAATATCCTCGTACGTGACATTTTTAGGTTGCCATGATTGTGCACTTATTTGCAGTAATTATTGTTTCCACCCACCATTTTCCCGAAACAAATTGGACGTAACTATATCGTCATGAATATGAAAGAACCTCTCACGTTTGAATAGTTTTAATTGATTTCCCCTTTATTCATATGTTTTCATTTTGCAAAGACAAATCTTTGAAGTGACACAAATAATATATTCATGATAATGGGAAACATTTGAGCGATTCTTTATCCTAGATAATAAAGTCCCTACAATCCTGTCTGGTATGTTATTTGCATGTTTCTTTGATATTAGAACAGTTTCATGACTACTTTGTCTTGTGATATTTCTAATATTTATTATGATTCTTTTACCTAGATGAAGAACGATATCTTAAGAATGAAATTAGCTTTATCTCATGCAAAGTTGTCTTCATAGCTATCTAAATGAAAAAAAATCTCACTTTGTCTGTGACGCCAAATAAATGTTTGAATACATATTTCAAAAAATGTTTCAAAATAGTGTATCACTTTTATCATCATTGTTACTTTTACACTTAAATGAAATGATCAAGTCACGTACTCCGCTCTTTATTGCAATTCGGTAGGATTCTTTTAACACATACAGACTGAGAAAATTTCCACATGTGATGAAAAGAAAGATCCATAAAGCAAACATTGGAACGGAGTAGTGGATACCACCCCTTCTTATCTCCAGCGTCATCCACACTCCAATAGGACTTAATGTAAGAACGTACCATCCAGCTGTCACAAGAACAGTAAACAGCGCCCTTCTAAGTGACCGAAACTTAGCTAGGACACCCTGATTTTTGTTGAGGCGTGGGGCTCCTACCCTTTCCTGGGCGTTTATTTTCTGGGCGTGTCGGTAGGTTACCACTAGAAGCCACGTGTACACGAATATCAATATGATGTTGGAGAAAGCCATGATGATATGAAACACGATGAAGCCTAGCTGCGATTGTATGACTGTTAACTGCCGTAAGACACAGATTCCTGCAGATGTCCTTAAAGAGGATTGAGACAAATTTGAAATATATTCTGTATTATTCAAAAGGAAGATTCCTGAAGCCCAGTAGAGTACCAGTTATCCACACCCATATCTTAATTCTGTCACGATCGCTGCGTATCTGTACGGAATTACGATAGACAGGAGGCGGTCCAAGTTTTGTTGGGAATATAGCAAGACTGTGCAGAGAGAAGCAAATGAGAGAAAACCACCGCTTATGCAGCAATACAGGTTTGTTGTGTCCCAAGTATTGCCACATTGGTACCGCGAGTCCGTAGCTTCCAGCCAGTAG
>CM057160.1:2371739-2407555 GCA_029962745.1 Echinometra lucunter | reverse complement strand
GCTTCCAGCCAGTAGTATATCAAAGATGGCATGTGTCTTGAAGAAGATTCTGTTTGCTACTGTCAATTCTTGAAACGATCGAACAACCCTGAAATGAACAATATTCAGACAGGTCGAAAGCAAAGTGGTAATACTGATGATGAAAGCATACGTGGAAGTAACATATACATGGGTAGGCATTATATCCACCAAAAGAAACACTAAAGGAAGTTCTGTTCGAGATGTCCTGCATTGTGGTTGTGTAGGCGTCCTCAACCGAAATTCCTTGAAATAACCTCGATCCACACTTATCTCACATTTTCTCTTCGGCTACTATCTAAAAACGATCCGTATCCATACAAACTGATGAACTTTGCAGAAGTGGAAGTGACCCAAAGCTTGCTTTTATGAAATTCTGATATCATCATGATTATTGAGTCTAAAAGAACTGCAGAAATCCATGCCGTTCTTACTTCTTCATTGTTTATTTGTTTTTTGTTTTAACGAACATCTGATTGCTTTCTTTGTCAAACAGGAGAAATAAATTAGCTTACTCGGTATATAGAAACCTCGAAAATCAAAAGTAAAAAAACCTAACTCCCACTAATCTGCAAGTTTTTTACTCTGTCGGAACACTCTGTGGTATACCTCGTTGGCGTTAGAGATTTTCCAATATATTTACAAGGCTAAAGCTGAGATATAATAATCCATTGTCAGTCAAAAATCCCTTCATATCGGGCATCTATTAGTTCTGTTTTCAAGTGAATGACAGGTAAAATGAAAAGTTACTGTATGGCTCAATTGTACTTGATGGCGAGTCTTCACTTGGTGTCAAATTAAATGCACTGGTAAAGCATGAAAGAAGAAATATGTTTGATGGAAGGGGAATCGACAAAAGCATAGTAATGCTTAATTGCCTTTTAAAAATTTCTTCACTTTGCTTAATGTCTAATGCATACTTAATCATTTTCTTAAAATTGAATTAAGTTCTTCCAGTATGGTATCCTGATTATGCAAATGAGATAAGAAAGTTATATCCAAATATAATATACATGTAGAATGGGGGTTTAACTGATTGAAGATCGATATTCTAATTAAAAATTATTTATTTTAAAGCACTTCATTGACACGAAATAAAATACATTCGTTGATTTTCACCTCACCGTTTTGCCCTCATCAAAAGAGAACATTTTGTGGGCGTGCAAATCTTAATGAATAATTCATTCTATCCGCCCAACAAACATTGTCTGTTTTGACAGTGCTGCGACTACGTATCCATTATGTTTCACCATGGGTGTTTTTATTGGTAACTATGTAGTATATATGACATCGCACTTTACGATTCTTTGTCTATTTTTTAAAAATCCATATCACGTGAAAAAAGGTAACATGATTATCATTTTCTGAAGAAGTATTTCAAACCCCCAAAACTGACAAACCGAGGCTAAAGCCAACTTTAAACGGATTACATTCAAACCTACTGATAGCCATGATAGTTGGACATTCCTTGTGTGCAACTTTACTTTCATCTGTTGTCATCTCATTAGTGTGCCAGGGTAGGACAACTATTTCCCTATCTCCAGGTTAATAGTAACTTTGATACGAATTTTGTTCAATTCAATTCAATTCAATTCAATTCAAGGTTTATTAAAATCATGAGTCGCAGCCCAATGGCTAAATTGGTCATGTATACAATTAAGATACACGTTACATATTTCAAACATTAAAAAACAGTTGCATTTGTCAGTACTGAAATAAGAAATATGTAGTTCATAAGACAAGATTACTTAGGCATCGAAAATAAATAGACATAAGACAAGACAAAATCAGAGAGTTGGAGCGATAAAATATAAACAACAGAAACAAAGGAAGAAGTTATAAAAGTACATGTCACGAAATACAAATTGCGTACGGAAGTTTTTAAGGAGTCATTATACAGATATTAGATAAAACTGATAAAATTTCCCCATTACATTTTAAAATTGATATTGCAAGTATTTGTGTTATTGCTTGAATTAGTTCAAAATCAAATTCTGTTGTAGGCAACTTATTTGCTCTGCTTCACCTCAGATTTAGGTGTTATCGAATACATGTTTTTTCATTACCCAGTTACTTAATCAATCATACTTCATGAGCCTGTTACTTTTAAAGTAAAGACACTAGCTGCATAGGCGCCAAAACTCATTTTGGTGCAGTTCAGCCCACCCCCCCTCCTAGAGTGCCATCCATTTACAGATTATATTCTCCTTCATTCAAGTCGTCAACCCGAGAATTATAGTACTATATACTATACACTCGAAACTGATGAGAAATACATACAAGCCCATACGTACCGGTTCTCATAATACCTGCCGGGAAATGAATGCTAACAAGAACAAATAAACACTTTTACACCTTCCGAACTTTCCCCTTAACTTTCCAGCTCTACAATAATCATATCATAGCGTAGTACCTGTCTTACGGAGGGCATATCGATTTTGTCTCCCAGAGTCAGGACAACTTCTTACAGTGCGATAAAACTCCCAAAGACATTACCCTATTCAACATGGCACTCCTGTGGGACTGCTTAAGCTCTAAACTGAGAGGATTACCAAAGGTTTGGCAGAGGAACATCCAGCATGCAAACATTGTGGTTTCATACTGGATACAGTTTCTCCTGGTAGTCATCACTAACCATACTTCCAAGGGACCCCTGGAAAGGCAAAACCAGCCCACTGTGACAACCGCCGTACGCAGCGCTTTCTGGAGTGTCTTGATCCGAAGGAAGACCCATTGCCATCCTGCTGATGGGGCGCCCTCACCGCCTCATGAGCATGGATCTTTCTTGCATGTCTGTAAGTTACGCACAAGAGCCAGGTGTACACTGATATTCGAAATAAGTTAGGCGTTACCATCGCGACGATAAGGAGAATAAATATTGAAAATGATTGTTCCAGAATTTGAGCAATGAAGCATATTCCAGAAGATGTGTTCCAAATCTTGAGAACGGCAAAGTTTCCGAGAAAAAGACCCGTACATGCCACTAAAGTTACAGCTATACAAGTCCATGTTTTGACATCACTCATGACAGCCGCATATTTGTTGGGCATTACGATAAATAAAAGACGATCTATGTCTCGGAGACCAACGAATGCGAGACAGTAGAAACAGAACATTGAAAGAAACCCACCGCTTACTTTGCAGTACATGTCTCTGAAGTACTACGAATCCCTGATAATCAAAGGAACCATAAACCAGTAGCTCAGTGCCAATTATGATATCACAAATGGCGTGCACTTTGCAGATTGCCCTGCCAGATATCGTCATATCTTCAAGGGCTCGAACAGTCATTAGGTGGACAGTGTTGAGACCGATCGAAGTCAAAGAAGTAAAGCCAATCACGATTGCATAAATAAGGGCACAATATACCGGTACAATTTCACTGGAACAAGACAGCTGCTCTGTCCTGTTTTCGCATGAAGCACGCATAATGTTAGGACTGATTTCAAAAGAGATTTCGTATAAACAGCGTCAACGGTCATGACTGATCGCTCTGAAAAGTGGCCAAAGTTCGAAGTTTAAAGGAAAGTAGATTGGCATCCTTTCATCAAAATGTAGTGATTGAGTTTTATTGTCCTCTTAATCCATTGGCTACCGCAAAAGGGTGATCCATGTATGAAGCCTACAGGAATTACTGAATTCAGCTGGCAACCGGTAGATTAAATTTAAAAAAAAAAGGGTTCGACTCAGGCTACTGAAAACCCCCGAACCATCATAAGTAAAATTCTTTTACGTTTTGGTGCCCGTCCAAAATCAGGAAACACTGTTTTGAATGGCACAGTATTTCATCTACACAGCGTCCATCAAGACATCAGCCAGTATACATTGGTAGAGTACATCCAGAAAAAGGCCCAGACTTGTTATTATAAACACACGATTCAATTATTCAGCATATGAGGGAGAACTTGTATCAGATTGAGAATCATCAAGTCAGTCAAGACAGTTCATTATGGTCAAAGAGGCAAGGAAGGACTAATCATGCTAATGATATCTGAGATGTCATATAAACTCTAGACTGACTTTGACAACGAGCGACAAATAGACAACATCCTTTTACATGACATTTTTAGGTTGCCCCGATTGTGCACTTATTGAAGTAATTAATGTTTTCGGCCCTCATTTTCCTGAAACAAATTGGATAGTAACTTCATGAAAATGAAAGAACCTCACACGTTTGAATAGTTTTAATTTTAATATGTATCTTTAAAAATGTTAAGCAAATAATCACCGTTGGTGAAGGTGATGGACAAATTATCACTTCCGAGGCGATCATGATGTAGCTATCTTTCCGAAGCGAAGCATGAGGAAAGATAGCGTGTACATCCAGATCGCCAAGGAAGTGATAGTTTGTCTTGTCACCTGGAAACAAAAAGGTGATTATTTGCTTTATATTCCTCACCTGCAATCGTTGTAGAAAGAAAATGAACTACCCTGTAATAATGTTAAATTCAATTCTCTACGAGAAGTACGTACACGTACCCGTCTACTCGGCTGGCAAATGAAAGCTAATTGTGACGTCACAAAAGAATGTATCGTTGCATATGATGATAGAAAATGGAACACAAAATCAGAGTGGCAACGCACTTTTATTTCGCGCGTTCTGAAAATAACTGATAACGCGTTGGGACGCTAGAGACTGAAGTTATAAGCGAAACACAAAAGTTCCATCAGTGCGAGTTGACGAATTTTTCTTATCGGGTGATGATTGATGGGGAAACTACACTTAGTCACATGACTGAGTTTTGACTAATCCAACAGCAAGATTTTTTGTATGTGGAATATAATTTAAAATATTATATCACATCATTGTTACTTTTACACCTAAACGAAATGATCAAGTCACGTATTTCGCGCTTCACTGAAATTCGATAGGATTCTTTTAACACATACAGACTGAGAAAATTTCCAAATGAGTTGCAGAGAAAGGTCCATAAAGCGAACATTTGAACGGAGTAGTGAGTACCACCCCTTCTTATCTCCAGCGTCAGCCACACTCCAATAGGACTTACTGTAAGAACGTACCATCCAGCGGTCACAAGAACAGTAAACAGCGCCCTCTTTAGTGACCGAAACTTAGCTAGGACACCCTGATTGTTATTGAGGCGTGGGGCCCCTACCATTTCCTGGGCGTTTATTTTCTGGGCGTGTTGGTAGGTCACCGCCAGTAGCCACGTGTACACGAATATCAAAATGATGTTTGGAGAAAGCATTGATAGGAGAAACGTTATGAAGCCTAGCTGAGATTGGATTATTGTTAGCTGCCGTAAGACACAGATTCCTGCAGATGTTCTTGCGAAGGAAAAATTTGAAATATATTCTCCAGTCACACTCAGAATGAACATTCCTGAAGCCAGCAGCAGAGTACCAGTTGTCCACACCCATATTTTGAATTCTGTCACGACCGCTGCATATCTGTACGGAATTACGATAGACAGGAGTCGGTCCAAGTTTTGTTGGGAATACAGCAAGACTGTGCAGATAGAAGTCAATGAGAGAAACCCACCGCTTATGCAGCAATACAGGTTTGTTGTGTCCCAAGTATTGCCAACAATCATTGGTACCGCGAGTCCGTAGCTTCCAGCCAGCAGTATATCAAAGATAGCATGCGTCTTGAAGAAGATTCTGCTTGCTACTGTCAATTCTTGATACGATCGAACAACCCTGAAATGAACACTGTTCAGACAGGTCGAAAGCAAAGCGGTAATACTGATGATGAGAGCATACGTCGAAGTAACATATACAGGGGCGTTGTTTTCAACATAAGAACTATTAAAGGAAGTTCCGTTGAAGATGTCCTTCATAATTATCATGATTGTGGTTGTGAAGGCGTCAAACAAAATTCCTTAAAAATAACCTCGATCCACGCTTATCTGCAGATCTTCGCTTCAGGTACTATCTAAAAAAAATGACCCGTATCCATAGAAATTGACGGTCTGTGTAGAAAAGTAAGGGAATTTTCAAAGTAGGAGTGACTAAAAACAAGCTTTTATAAAATTTTGGTATTTATTAGTCCAAGGGAACTGCAGAAACCTATGCCGATTCCTTTTCCATTGTTGTTTTTGTTTTTAATGAACATCTGATTGCTTTTTTGTCAAATATGGGAAACAATTTAGTTTGCCCGGTAGGAAAAATCCCTGAAAATCCAAAACAAATAAAAACAAAAACAAAAACAAAACAGAACAATGTCACACCACTCTGCATGTTTGCTACTCGGTCGGAACACTCAGTGATATACCTCGTTGGCTTTGGAGATTTTCCATTAGATTTACAAGGCTGAAGCTGGAATATAATAACCCCTTGTCAGTCAAAATCCCTTCACATCAGGCATCCATTAGTTCTGGGTTTTCTACTGAATGACAGATTTAATAAAACGCTACTGAATGGCTCATTTTCTTGACGGCGAGTCTTCATTTGCTGTCAAATTAAATGCGCTGGTAAAGTATGAAAGAAGAGATATGTTTGATGGAAGGGGAATCGACCAAGTCATATTAATGCCTAATTGCCTTTTTAAAAAGTTCTTCAATTTGTGATAGTCACGCTTTACTCTCTCTTTGAGGGATGACCTCAGGGATCACTCACAATCCTTGAGTGATCACTGTGGTCACCCCTAAAAGAGTGAATAGAGAGTAAATATCACAATTTTTACTCTTAATTCACTCTTAATTCACTCTTAATTCACTCTTAATTCACTCTAAATGCACTTTCTTTCTGAAATTCACCCCAACATAGTGAAAGCGTTCACTCCTTTTTTTTTTTTTTAGAGAGAGAGTAGACAAATCTTTTGAAGTGACACTTCTGATACAAGGGAACATTAAACGATTTGTAGTGCGAGTTGGCTCTGTCGAACCAAAGATCCTGGGTTCGAGTCCAACCCATGCGGATGATTGAAGCCTACCTTGTGTGTTAACGTGCCCCTCCCCTGTTTCATAGACGCAGGCTATGTTACAGTGGAAAACACTCCGTCCTTCGGATAGGACTTTAATTGGAGACTCCGTGTAGGCTCCAAGTAGAGGATAATCAGCACCTTTGCACGTTAACCCACTGCATTAGAAGGTTAAACCCGGTGTAGACCCACCTGCACACCCCCAATCATTTATATCGGGATGAAAGACCCAAGGTCACGGTGATTCAGTTCGCCTTTCTCCTCACAAAGAGAGGTGACGTGAAAAAAATAATGGCCATGATCATTCATAACAGTTGTCTTCTTCGCTATCCAAATAAAAAATCTTACTTTATCTTTTAAGCCTCATAATTTTTGAAAACATATTGTCAAAAATATTTCAAAATGATATATGACTTCAAGCATTAGTGTTACTTTTTACAATTGAATGAAACCATCAAGTCGCGTAATTTGCTCTTCATTGCAGTTCGGTAGGATTCTTTTAACACATATAGACTGAGAAAATTTCCAAATGTGTTGCATAGATAGATCCAAAACGCAAACATTGACACTGAGTAGTGAGTACCATCCCATCTTATCTCCAGCATCTGCCACACCCCAATTGGTATCACTGTAAGAACATACCATCCCGCCGTCACAAGAACAGAAAACAACGCCCTCTTTAGTGACCGAAATTTAGCAAGGACACCCTGATTGTTGTTAAGACGTGGAACTCCTACCATTTCCTGGGCGTTTATTTTCTGGGCGTGTCGTAAGGTCACCACCAGTAGCCACGTGTACACGAATATTAATATGATGTTTGGAGTCAGCATGCCTAGGAGATACACCATGAAGCCTTCCTGGGAACGGAGGAATGTTAGTTGTAGGCTACAAATGCCTGACGATGTCCTTGCAAAGGATTGGGAAAATTTTGAAACATATTCTGCGATGATAGTAAAAAAACTGATTCCTAAAGCCAGCAGTAGAGTAGCAACTGTCCACAACCATACTTTAAATTCTGTCACAATCGCTGCATATCTGTACGGTATTACAATGGACAGGAGGCGATCCAAGTTTTGTTGGGAATAAAGCGAAATTGTGCAGATAGAACTCAGCGTGAAAAACGCACCGCTTATGCAGCAATATATGTTTCCCACATCCCAGGCATTGCCAACAATCATTGGTACCGCGAGTCCGTAGCTTCCAGCCAGTAATATATCAAAGATGCCATGTGTCTTGAAGAAGATTCTGCTTGCTACTGTCAATTCTTGATACGATTGAACAACTCTGAAATGAACAATGTTCAGACAGGTCGAAAGCAAAACGGTAATACTGATGATGAAAGCATACGTCGAAGTAACATATACAGGGGCGTTGTTTCCAACAGAAGAATTTTGTTTCAAGAAAGTTCCCTTGAAGATGTCCTCCATTGTAGCTGTGTAAACGTAAACCAAATTTCCCAGAAAATATTCTCGATCAATACTCTTATCTGCAATTTTCGCTTCTGGTACACTCTAAAAATGGCCCGTATCCATAAGAATCGATGAAATTTGTCGAAAAGTAAGAATGGTAAGGAACTGTCAAAGTTGGAGTGACCCAATGAAGCTTGCTTTTTATAAAATTTTGATGATATATTTTGCCCGAAGCAACTGCACAAATCCGAGCTGTTTCTATTTCAGTTTCAACAAACGTCTAATCACTTTGCTTGTCAAACAGGAGAAACAAATCAGTTCACTCGGTAGGAAAATAAACACGAAACAACGACAATAACAACAACAAAATAAATCAAACTCACACCATTCTGTGCTACTCAGTCTGAATACTCTGATATACCTCGCTGGCTTTGTGAATTTTACATCAAATTTTCAAGGCCCAGGCTGAGACATCATTACCCTTTGTCAAAATTCACTTCATAACAGGCGTCTATTGATCTATCGCAGGTTTTCCGGTGCATGACAGGTTTAATGGAAATTAACTGAGTCGTCCATTGTACTTGATGGCTGATCTTCACTTTGTGTCAAATGAGATGCACTCTGCGTGAAAGAACAATTATGATGGAAGTGGAATTGGCCAAGTTATTCCTTGCCTTTCCTGATTTTCATGAAATTTACTTTGCTTTATGTCTCATGCAACTTAATCAATTTCGTATTCTATAAATTGAACTCCACGAAGGTATAATGTGAGCATAAATGAGATGAAGAAATTTTATACTGTATGCAAATATATACATATATATAATGTGGGGTTTTAACTGGGTTAAAATTCTCTCTACATTCAAAAAATGAACAAATTACTTCAGTGATACAAATGTTGATTTCAAACTCGTAGTCTCACTGTCATCAAGAGAGCGCGTTTTGTAGCGTACCAGATTTGAATAAATTATTAATTCTACCAGCCCAACAAACATAACAAAATATCGTGTGTTTTGACAGTTCTGCCACTGCAACGTAATAGATGGCCATAGTCATGAAAATTGGACATATACGTATACTGATTACGTATGCCTTGATTAATAGCTATGAAATTACAGAACATTTAACTTTGATACATGTATATGTGGCATAATGAGAAAAAAAAATCAATATTCAGTGAAAAACCCAGTAATGGTAATATTGATAACAATAATGCCAGTACTACTACTGATAATGATAATAAGCATTATGCCGCCGTCTTTCTAGAATGTTCTTTGTAGTCTATTTCGAGGGGCACAAGAAAATATAGAAGAGATATTCCAGATGAGTGTCCTTGTGTCAAACTCCCTAACCGACCCAAAATAAACTCTACGCCTCCTTCTTCTTCTTCTTCTTCTTGGGTCACTACACAAGTCCTGTACGGTGCAGAGTGCAGGATCTGCCTTTGGTATTGAAAACCTCCAGATCATTGACAGTGCAGGGTTCTGGTAGGAGGGGGCAGACCAAAAGGTGTTGCATCGTCTGATCCTCCCTGCAGTTGCAAGTAGTTTTTTTTTATCCCTGTTATAGCCCGGTTTCTGTATGAAGATTTTGCATCGTCCTTTTCCAGTCCGTAGGCGATTCAGACATGACCAGTTGGGCCATGCCTCACTTGAATTTGGAGGGAGGCTTGAACCCGTAGGGAGGATGGATTGAGGGATTCAATGGGTCCATATCAAAGAAGCTTATGTGGCACTGACCTGAGGTGGTTAGTCCAGAGGGTCATCCTTCGGCTATGGGCGGTGCCATCAAGGGATTCAGTTCAATGGAGAAACTGTGTCTAGATTTGAGTCTCTATTTAGCAGGTTCGTGATTGTAGAGTGAATGGTATGGATTACCTTCTTTCTTGCTTGGTTTTCTCCATCTGTGCTGAAACCTCTCCTCTAATGTATAGTGGGGCAATACCACTCAGCAAATAAAGATCGTCTACTCTTGTTGGTCGGAGGCAGTCAGAGATAGCTCATCTGCAAGCTGCATTCAGGACTGAGTCAATCTTTGCATCATGAGATTACCTACACCAGACCGGGGCTGCATATTCGGCAGTGGAAAAGCATAGAGCAAGAGCTGTGGTGTGGATATTTTGGCATCTTTCAAAATACATCTTAAAACATTTCTGTTCACTTCCTAATTTCTTAACAAGCACCTTGAGCAATCCACACAGTCGATCTGGCACTCTACAAGTCACATTCATTATTGTTATTATTATTGTTATTATCTGTTCCCCATGTTCTGTTAGCAAGCTTCTTCAAGATACTGTTCCTTGCTCCAGCTTTTGCCTATGTCTTGGCAGTGTGATCCTTGTATGTATGTGATCACGATCTAGTGTGACGCCCAGATAGATTGGCTTTTTGGTGTGTTTTAGCCATTTTTCATACCATCTGACCCTCAGCTGTCGATTACCATCTCTGTTCTTACGGTGGAAAACACCAAGTTGCGTATTCTCAGGATTTCCCCGTAGATGATTTTGCAGCATCGTAAGGGGTTAGGTCTGCAAGAGCATCACTGAGCGATTTTCCCACCTCTTCGAAGGATTGTTTCTGTGAGGCAGTGCAGATTTTATTAGCATACAGGTAAATCCTTGTAACTGGGTGAACTGATGATGAAAAGGAGCGGGACAAGGACGCTTCATGGTTGAGACCGTTTTTCTGCCTCCGCAATCTGCTGCGGGTACCGTTCAGATTCACACAGAACCTACACCGTAAATCGCATACTGATCGGTGAAGTTAATTGCGAACCACTTCTTTTCATATCTTTTTTTTTTTTTTTTTTTTTTTTTGGGGGGGGGGTATACTATTGCTTGCCGGTCTGCAAACTTCTTTTAAATACCCCTCTCCCCCGTCGTAGCTGGAGCTGTTATGTAGCAACAGCTCCAGCTACGACGAGGGGAAGCTGTAGCAGCCTGAGCATGTAGAATAAAATAAAATTGAGTTTTAGTCATGCGATTAAAGTGTGAAATAAACTGTTTCAAAACAATTATGAAAGGTTAAAATGGAAATTATTTATACCATAAGGTTTGATATCAACACAATTTTATTTCATTATTTATGGACCCATCTATCTATCTATCTATCCGTCTATTATTTATTTTATTCATTTATTTATTTCTAATGATGAGAAATCAACTCAATCTTCTTGAAAAGCACATGTACAGCGCGCAAAAATGGGTATATGGGACCACATACAAAAATTGATGTTCGGGCCGAACACAAACGGTTTCTTTTCACATTTCAAATACAGGAGTATTGAAAGAGTAATCCTTGTCAGGGGATAGTTCTACAATGATATTCTTCCAAACTGAGGTCAGAAAGACGGAGAAAGCACACAAGTTCGCTTTCGCCTTCTCCAAGAACTAAAGTTTGTATTTAACAGCTTTGACATATCAGTTTAACATTGAGTTTTGCTGTTCCTCATTTGTTTTAACTACTCTGCTTTACCTCACCTTTAGGTTTCATATACCAGTAACTCAATCATACTTCGTGATCGTGTTATTGTAAAAATTGAAAACACATGTTTAATTATCTTCTTTAATTGCAGATACGAAAGACCAAAGCTGAGATCTAGGTACTCCATGAGTACTTCCTATTTCATTTATAGTTCTTCAACAAGTTTTAGATAGTTGCAAAGACACATTTATTTTTTACGGTTGGAAACTGAAGGTATTTGAAGTTTAAGAACATGATCATTTATAAAGTTTTGTCTCTAAGTATTGATCTGGAAGTACTGTAGTTATAAATCCTATAATCTAACAAAACATTTTTTGACGCTGTCATTTTGGTCGGAAACACCTGAGCAAAACCTGTGCAAAAACACCATCCGGACACCACAGCGATATGGCTGCTCCACATAAGTTACTTGTTATCTTTCTAATCCATGGAGCAATGTCATTATGTTCTAACAGCCCCAAAAGATTTGTCACTCATCCAGTAGATGTTGATGTCAAGGAAGGGCATAATGCAACTTTTACTTGCGTTGTTTCAAATTTCAACCCCGTCACAGATAGCATTGTCTGGTACGTAAAGCCTTCATTGTATTACAAAACATTCACGCTGTCATTCAATGAGAAAACTAGAGAAATGGCCTCTACTTTGACCGTCCTCTACGTTAGAAGAAAACCTCAGGCCCACCATTGTGTGTTATATGCCCTGGATGACCAATTTAATGTGCATATGTGCCATTCTAAAACAGGAACGTTGCATGTGCAGTATTTTCCAGATGAAGATGAAATGCAGTGTGGACCAAAAGACCAATTGGTTTTTGAGGAAACAGAACTTATACAGGCCTGGTGTAATGTCTCCTCATGGGACCCTGCAATGAGCGTCGAATGGTATTTAGACAATGCTACCCTTGCATCAAGCTCTAGCCTACTACACTATACGAAAGAGGGACTTCAACAAACATTTGAAATAACTCGTGAATTTCACAATAAAAACCTCTCCTGCTTAATTTCTTCCCCCTCTATCTTTCCTGGACGTGAGATATCATGCTCGATCGGCCCTTTAGTCGTCCGTGAGAAACCTAAATCAACATGGATGCCAGGCATTACAAATATCAGCCCCGAATCTGTTGACGGAATCGAAGAAATTTGGAATGAGAGAAACCATCTTGAGAATATCCTTAACCAAGACCCTGAGGATACTGGCAGTAATTATGAAACATCCTCTGAGGGAAGTCATACTAGACCTCTAAACAACCTAAATAAGACACCAATGAGTATGGCATCTCTTCCCCTGGATGGTCTCGCCGAGATTACAGGATATAAAGCCACCGCAGCGAACGTTTTAGAAACAGACATACCAAATCACTTCACGAAAACTCCTTTCGTCACAATATCTATCGGTGCAGTAATAGCCACAGTTCTTCAGATTGCATGTTTGTTCATAGTAGTCATAATAATTCTCTACATGCATTTCAAGCAGTCGCAACAGGCCCAAAAGAGTATTACACTTACTTTCACGAACCGCAAAAGTTCACCAGCAACGAAAAGAAGCATTGCAATCATATAAATCTAGTGACTATTAAGCCCCTGAGCCTGCTTACCACGAGCCTCACCTTCTCACGACATTTCAAAGGTGAGGGGGACACATTGGACATTTTCCCTAGTCTCTTTTTATCCAAAATTTGCTGGCAAGCAGAGGAATGATAAGAAAAAAGGTCATCAGCTTTCTTTTTTTTTTTTACTTGCCTCTTTTTTCATTTAAAAAAATGGTTAAATAATTTGACTAAAAGTAGTCGTCATTTGATTCTGCCAACTGCAAATCTTGTAACGGAAATCGATAAGTCATCATATAAAGTAGATTGAACTCTTCCATACGGTAATAAATGAATCATATTGGAGTATGATATTTTTCAGTTGTAAATAGTACATCATAATGATCATGGAATTTACTGTTACAGCACTAAATGCCTTAACCTAAACACAGTCATCACTGCACTCTTAAAGTTATTGTTTCTTCATTTTGTAGAGCGTATAGCATCATAACTTGATACGTATATAAGCAATATTGTTATTATCATTATTATTATTATTGTTATTATTATTATTATTATTATCATTATTATTATTATTATTATTATTATTATTATTATAATCATCATCGTCATCATCATCATCATCATCATCATCATCATCATTATCGTTCTCATTATTATTATTATTAAAGCCCGCCGCACACTATACGATCCGCCTGAGATCCGATTTTGGAAATTCCGAATCGTAGCAATCTTGCAATCGACTGCAATTTCTATGGCCTGTACCTTCCTATTGCAATGTACAGTACGTTTAATGTTTAATTACCATACAAGATATCCTATGTTATTTTCATTTCGTTTGGATAATAATCCAATCGTGTCAGGATTCGATATTAATAAATTTTATTTGATTTGATTTGCGTAATTCCCTTACATAAGTTTATCCCATTCCATTTATATGACTTGTGCGAGGTGTTGTCATGACGTTGTTAACTATTTCTTTTTAAGTACAAAATTCCATGAAGCTATTCATGATTAGCCCTAAGATTATGTACTACACATTAAGCATTATGTAAATTGTCCAAAAAGGGTGCTATATCTCTGTAAGATGGCGAGATCAACAGAAAAAGAAATCATGCTTCGTCAGGGCAAAATGATAGTTCTGTTTACATTCCATCCGATTTGAAACTTTGATTTATTTGTATAGCATATAACGATTATGTAGAATATATCATGAATGTAAATAAGACCTAAGCCGGTATTGATATTCCTAATGTAAACAGAACTTTGATCAAGTCAAATCTTTTAGTGATATTTGTCTAATGACTTTTAAAAGTTTCGGTGTAAAATCTTGCTCAACCATCTACTTCTTGAAAGCCACACTTTCGAGGGGCCTGTGGGTGTGTGCTCTTTGGTCTTTGGTTCTTGGCATTTCTCCAACGATTTCGGTTGATAAAGTGCCTGACGATTCTTCGAATTTTTGTTTTTGTTTTTACACGACCGATCGTATACTTAATCAAAGGGCGAAATGAATTAAACATGAAATTGAATCGGGTAAACATATTAAGTTGATAACAAAATCGAAATACTAAATACTAGAATACTGGAATGATTTACCAAAAAAAGTCATTCATGAATTATAGCTAGTTGTTCTGGGGTATTGCACTAGCCAGGGTAGTAACTGTCGGGGATTGGGGTAATAATCTTTTCGGTAATTTGCCCAAAGGGCTAGTTGTCCGAGAGGTAGTTGCCCGCGGGTTATTGTCCGGGGGTAGCCGCCAGGATACGCATTCATCTCTGTTACTTTGATATTGAAGCCTTGCTTCAAGAGCAGTATTTATCAATAAGGTAAGAAATAGAATAAACAAAAAATAACGATTACAATAAAAATGGTAATAGGATGACGACGACGATACTGATGAATATCATTGTATATTCATGGTGGTGATTCAGGTGATGATATTAATTCTACTCCGACTACTAATACTGCTGCTGCTGCTTCATGATGATGATGATATGAAGATAATGAAGATAATAACAATGATAATGATGAAGATGATGATGATGATGATGATGATGATGATAATGATGATGATTGGGATCATAAGCTTTCGGAAGCTTTTTCTCATTATTTTTGAAGAAAGGGAAATTAATCTAGTCTGCCTGACCCTTTTTCAAACTCTATTTTTCTTTTTCTACCTTTTATATGGACTAGCTTTTTTCTTCTTCTTCTCGTCCTTCTCTTTTTCACTCTTTCTCTGTCTTCCTAGGGAATCACTGACAGTTTTCTAAAATGTTTACTTGCAATCGAATTTATAACACCATAGTAAAGCACTTAAAGGGGGTACGCTATGATGAAACGATGTTAGCTCACTTAAAGGAGCATGATTTCATCAGCAGAAAATCATCTACCTAATTTTTTAGAGTCATGTTGCCAAAGAAACCCCCAAATGTGGTAAGATTTCAGGGTATTTTTGACCCTTCAGCTGTGTCCCAGTTTCAACTGGGTACACAATGACGTCAAAATGACATCAAAGTGGTTACCTTTTCTTTGTATATAGTGTAAATACACATGAATGTTACATTGATTTGGTTTTAAAAAAAATTATTCATGAATTTTGATGATTTGCTTGGTTTAATCCTAACGTTCAATCTTAAATATCGAAAGGAGAGAAAAAAAATCACTTTTGAAGTGCTATAAACTCGATTGCAAGTGAGCACATGAGAGAAATATCGGTGACTCCCTATGAAGTTCACCCTCCTGAAGGAAATTATATTATTTTGTTACTCTGGATAATTAGTCACCACTGTAAAGGTGATTTAAACCAAAACATCAACAACTTTACCCATAACAACACCACCACAGACACGACGAGCGCTACAACAACAAAAACCCCCAAAAACTATATATATATATATATATAATTTCAGTTAGCAGGCTTGGTAGAATGGAACGAACACACTCAGAACAATATGCAAGTACATGCTTTAAAGGCATTGGCTAACTTTGTGAGTAGCTGATTAAAAAAAATTCTCAAACTAAGATGAAACATGTGTATGAGTACTTGTATTTGTACTCAAAAACCCTGAAACCAACCATAATTTGGAATGAAAAAGTGTAAGTTAGACGCAAACGACAATTTTAGTATCCTTCGTTTCACGAGACAATCACTAAGAGGACCACTTTGCTTGAATTTGAAAATGCCGTTATGTGCCTCCCGCCGCGTGATACGCCAATACACACAGTACGGTAAGGTGAGTCATACGCGCATGCGCACTCCTTATGTCTATTCTGTGCAACCGACCCTCGTATATTTTTCAAACATTGGTTCACATTTTTTATATTTAAAATTACTTCCTGTGGATATTATACTTTGAAACTTTCAGACTGGTATTTTTACACTATAACCCTTATGTTTATCCCATTTTCAAGTAACAAAACAAGATTTTTTAAAATCATAAAAATGTTAACCAATGCCTTTAATTTTCAGAGAAATAACATAGGAAACACTATTCTGAGCAGTTTTGTTCAACTCTTGATAATTGCTATATGCGCCTTGAGCTCTCCATAGAATGGATTTTGAGATATTTAACTTACATTTATTATCATAATTATTATCATTATCATCATCATTATTATTATTATTATTATCATTACTACTACTACTACTACTGCTACTAATATTAATGTTAATCAGTATATTAAGCATCAGCAATAATATTAAGTACACATCAAACCATGTTGTTTATGGTATTATTCTTATTTTGTTTGTTTTATTATGATTTTATTGAAAAAAAAATACATCAATAAAACTGACACAACACCACCTTACCACCGAAACTATGTCTTCGCAAAGAACGTTATATTCATTGCGGAGTTGGCAATTGATGTGGGTACTTGATAACTACAGAACAAAACTAATCCTCATGAATATTTCAGTATCATACTTCAACCATTAAAGACATAGAAAACAGGATATATATGTATATGTTTTTTAATTCTTAGCTTATTACAATATTTCCATGGCAACATGTTACAACCTTCAATGTTTTCTACACCTCACATTCGGAGATACACACTGTATTACACATTACTACACATCAGTATGATTAATAAGAATAAATTAGCTACACTAGCAACATGCACATACTATACTAGCCTTTATGAAAGTCTAAATGTATATACACGTATTATCTCTCTCATATAATGTCTTTTTTTCATCCCTCCTCTTCTCCTTGAATCGAATTATAAAAAGTACAATAAAGTACAGTCATCATTTTGATATACATGATATAGAAATAGTAGTAAAAAGAAAAGACACAAAATTTGCATACATTTCGTTTTGCCCTCAAGAATTTGCCGCCTAACATTATTTAGATATTTAGATGGTGCTTTCCTGCTGAACATTTTTTAAAATAAATTTGTAAATATTTTGCCATTCAGCAGATTAGCAAGAATGATATGGATATAATCTTGGTGCTAGGGATGTTTGCGGGAGGATCGTCGGAGGGAGGGGGGGGGGGGGTTGTCTTAATGAAGCAAGAAATAAACAGAGGAAGCAGGATAATTACTGCTCGAGATAATTTTCTTTTATATGATAATAAAACACACGCTCAGTATCTCTTAAAGTGAAAACTTTTCCTTCCAGCATGTCCAGTACATAAATATACCAAACTACATACATGGTATAATCATTATAGATTCATTTTTAATGGTGAGTGTGTACTTTCACATGATTTATGCATGCATATCTCATTCTTTTGCAAGTATCCACGTTTAAGTACCTTACAGCATCACTTTGGATTGATAAATTAATAATCCAAATTTTAAATGTGTTTTAAAGGATAATTTTGTATGTTCATAATGTAACTATCTTTGTCTTTTATAGCAGCAATGTGACAGCCACTATAAAAGACCATTCTATTATTTCCTAGGGTGCAGCAAGATCTGTTGATTTTTTTATTATTAATTTTTAAAAGAAGATATTTTATTTCCTTCCTCTTATACATTCACAATACCTAAAATGATTAGCTTTAGTCATGTAGAAAGAGAACATTGGTACAAGACACATTCATGAACACTAAATCATATAAATACATTAATTGATGAAAAAAAAAACTTCATTACATAACTCAAGGATCATAGAAAAATCTCAAATCATACATGATTATACAACATTTTTTTCCCCAAAGTGAAACAGCTTATAACCAAAATAAGAGAGGATGGTATTAATAATAAGAGAGGAAGGTATTAATAATAAGAGAGGAAGGTATTAATTAATAAGAGAGGAAGGTTGATCCGGGGGAGGGGGTCACAAAAATCACACACCCACACACCCGCCCACCTAGACGCGCATCCTCACACACACACCACGCACACAATCGCGCACGCACGCCTAAACACACACATGCAACACAGCAACATGGGCTAAGGTACGGGCATAGGGTAAGGGTTAAGTTCTTCAACACTTAGTCCCGTTGATCACCGTTTCCAGAGAACGAGCAGGGGCAGTGGACCCCTTATATCCCCACGAGTACGCCTACAATTATTTTCTGTTTTTGAAGGATAGGTTGGCATGGGGATAACATATATAGTCTTCAGTCTTAAAGTACAGTCTACCCCCTGCTCTGGAGGATGCATGAATGACCGGATAACCCTTTCATTCGCATAGACCACATTGTGAAACGTCTCATCTTTTCCCAACATCTTGGTGTATTTTTGAAGGGGCGTCACTGGAAATGGGATCCAAGTATATACCACTTGAACGACTCCAAGAGCTTGAATGACTCCAAGAGCTTGCTGGTGATATGCTTGTGTAAGATAAACAATCGCCTCTCGATCCACAAGGAGACGAGTACAAAGAACATCCCTGGATACTGGTGTCGCTGGCATTTAAAATACTTTCACTAGATTTTAAACCCGATTCAAACCTGGGAACCTCATACATGTGATCCTGGTCTAAATTATTATCATTAATGCCGATTGGGTGGTTTTTTGATAATTCCAGAATCAAATCACGCATGTTTCTTTGATTAGCATTCTTTAGGTGTCTATACATAATGATTAAGAAAAATGCCACAAGGCATGCAGTAATGAAGATCACAATACCAATGGCGACAAAGAATGGAAAAGTGCTGACTGACCAATTGGGAGGGGGTCTTGTCAGAGATGGTTGAAATGTTGACAAATTTTTCGAGTCATTCCATACTGATATAATGTGATGCGGGTTTACATGATTTGTTGAAAGAGGAGAAAATGAGGAACTGATTGAAAAATCATCTAAATCTTCATGAAGTTCGTCAGTAACAAGAGGAGTGTTTGTTATTATTGACAAGCGATTTGAAGTTAACAAACCGGTTATTTCCGATATGTTGTCTTTGTCAAAACCTTTCAGTAGATGAACAGAGCCGGTATGTTTTATGTTGCAAATGGTCACTATACAATAGATTGATGTGTTATAGTCCGCTTTTGGCAAATCATTAAAACGCAAATGTGAAATGAAAGATGACGTTTGAAATGACGAAAAAGCAGTGAAACCCTCTCCTATCTCGCGTTCTCCGAGCTTCCAGAGGATTTGAATTTGCTCCTGTCGAGTTACGTTTCTCACTTTACACAAAACTTCGATTTCCTCATCGCCAGTGTCTGTCTTATCATGCGAAATAAGAGAAACTTTGGGGGGTTCGAAGTCCTTTGGACAATGTGCAGGGGCTGGAGTAGGCGTTTCTAGATGATTGCCGCCGTCCAAAACAATACCTGCATGCACGGAATCGGTTGATCTGCCCTGGGAATTTGAAGCGGTGCAACTTATTTCGACAACAGGACTCTCAACAAACATGTCAAAAAGCCTATTTATAGAAATGTTAGCAGTCTCAGACACCGAATCACATCCTGTAACTGCACCGTCAGGTATGCATGTCCAGGAAAAGTTGAATATGTCGGGATATCCACTGGCTAAGCAAGTTAACTCAACTGACGTGCCATAATGTATTACAACGTCGTTTGGACGAATCAAAGCTCTTGGCAACTGGAGAACCAATATTGGACCTATCAGACATTGCAGATGACGATCGGGGAAAGCTATTTCACTTGTCACCTCACAGACAATCACCTTCTTGTGCATCTGCAGCGTTGCAGACAAGTCGTATGACAATACTCTTTGGAATGAATCATCTTGGGCAAGTGGGAAGGAAAGTGTCGGAACTTCTGGAACGAATCTCAAACTCATATCAACACGCGGTTTACCTCTTGCAACTCGGCAATAAGTATGCAACACGTCTCCTTCTTGCAGATGCCTGAGGTCTCTTGGACCACAAGACAGATCTCGCTCTCGTGGGAAGTACTCGACTTTCATAGAGGCCATCCGTGATGAAAAACACAACCGGGTTTTGGAAGAATACAATTCACAGCTGAACAATTGCGGGGTTTTGCTAGCGCGTACAGTCATGATGGAAATCATATCATTACTTCTTGTGTATTTCTTAGTGACATTAGTGTTGTGCATGTCTGGACTGAAATTCCAGATGATGGAGTCAGTCAACGGATTAAAATTCTTAGCAGCACAAGTAAAGGTTGCATATTCATCTTCTTTCACAGTCTTACTGGATGGTTCCTTGCTGAAAATATCTGAAGAAAACTGACAAGAGCATGATACATTACGGACGAGAGGATTCATAATGGAGATGAATGCAATAAGGTAGGTTTGCAGCAGCATTCTGGAGCTTGTAAATGCCATCTCAGTCACAGAAGATCTAATATCGCAAACAACTTCTGCTCACAAGATGGTTACCTTGATTAATATCTAGGAGAGCAAAGTGTGAGGAGGCACGGAAGATTGAACGTGATTCGCGTCAAAGGTATTACTGATCAGACTAACAACTCGACGCGGCTTGGTTTTTATACAAGTCGATACCTTGTGCATACTAAACTATATGATTTAACTAGCTGTGAAAGTGAAAGTACCATAACGATGAAAATTACATGCTTCTAGGAATTAGACTGGAAACCTCATTTGATGACAGGCGGAAGGCAATTTATATCAAATTGTTTAGTTCGCATGCACTCTTAAAAGGGACATAAATCTTCAAAACCGGTATAAACGTGACATTCCAATTTCATTGTTAATATTAAAGGCAGTAGTGTAACACTTCATCAGAAGCATCGTCGGACGAACAAACTTTACGAATGCAAATGCATCGCTCAATATTTCCACTGAAAAGAGTGGGGGAAGGGGGGGGGCAAGAGCGAAATTAGTAGTAAAAAGGTAAAATAAAGACGAGTCAAAAGGGGGAAAAAGAGAGAATGAATAGAAATGAATGTTGAAGAGATTGAGAGAGAGAGAGAGAGAGAGAGAGAGAGACAGACAGACAGACAGACAGACAGAGATACACATGCTACCTAGGATACGATATACACAAAGAACATACATATCCCATCCACCCTACTTTTCAGAATAATATAGGGCGGCAAGCCGGTCCCATTGTTTTCGGATGTCCTTGTAGTTGGTAGTCAACATAGAGACATGATTTTCGAGACCTATCGGGAGCAAAACATAATAGGGGTTCAGATCTCCATTCGCATGTTTTTAGTTCCTCTACATTATGTAAAACACAGTAATTTTTTCGTTAGCAAAATGAAAAAGCAGTGCCCCTGTGAAAGAACCCCTACAAAAAGGGGAGCGAGTGGTGATCATGGCATGGGATTCAGCTTTATGATCTCCTTTTTTTCGAAGTAACTTCCACAGCAAATTCTTTCAAGACTTTTATATTTTTAATACTCCCCCAGAGTGCATTGATTAAGGAGGAATCTCCGTCCCACAACCATGGTGCATCAGCGATGTCACATGATCTTTAAATCAATAAATGTTTCTTCATATCCCTTAATCCCCTGATTAACAGGCTCTGTCCTACTAGTATCTATGGGTTATAAGTAAACTATATCTTGACAGCGCCCTGGGAATACGTACATGTACATCAACCATGTCAACTTGAAGGCCTATGCTCACAGTCATGTAAACTGAACTGAATAATTATGTGAATGTGTCAGGGATACCTCTTCCCCCCCCCTTTTTTTTTGATGGGAGGGGGGTGCGGCCTTCGAACGTTACTCTTACAAAATACATATTTGTCATGAATCACTTTGGATGATTTGAAAATTTGCTTTAATAACTGAAAAGATGACAGTGGTGAGACTATCAACTAGACTAAACATACACGTTTCCAGAAATAATATACTATGATGCAGACCGGTAGTTCCATCCTTGTTATTAATCATTAACTATTAAAGATAAAGATATTGTCATGTGATCATGTCAAACACAATCTCCATACAATAGAGAGAGAGGGGGAAAAAAAAGGACACAACCTGACAACAGAAAAAAAATGACTTTTTAAAATAGTGGTTCTTCAAATAATATTGTACATCTAAAAATCAATCAAGTTTTTAACACATCTGAATAGTACCCAGCTAGCAAAATGGGTCCTTGTAGCCGGGTTAAAACTGGACTGGCATATCATCTGGGTTGTATAAGGGCATATAATTGGGGCTCACTATCCCCTCCTGGGGCCCATATACTGTTTGCACAGTGGGCCCCATCCGGGTCCTACAAATACATACACACACACACACACCCTCACACACACACACACACACACATATATATATATATATATTATATATATATATATATATATATATAATGAAAGACGCAAGACAGCGAAGGACGTAGCTGTATATTCCACTTTTAATGTCCCGAGCTTTCGGCTTCAAAGGCCTTTATCAAGGGTTCTACAACGAAAGATCGGGACATTAAAAGTGGAATATACAGGTACGTCCTTCGCTGTCTTGCGTCTTTCATTTTATATGCCATTATACAAGACAGGTCCAATCATGTTAGTGGGTTGTGCAATGTCACCTGAAGAGAATAAAACGAAAGCGCTTGGGAAGTAAAAATCCTGCTCGTTTTGCGTGTACGGTATCCTGTATGATGTTGTGAACTCCTTTTCTTAACTCTATACTTTGATACTGCATCTCGTCCGAACTTTGTTCATCTTAGTATTTTTTGCTATGTATGGAAAATGTCTTGTATAATGGGAAATGGGCCTTCCCATGCAGAACGCACAAAGACAACAAGTATCTTGACCCCGTGGGATATTTAGCCTCCGAGGTCCACAAATCGATCAGCCCTGGGTCTCGAGCCACAATATTGTGCGGGCCATGTAGAAAAAAAAAATGCTGAAACGCGCACCCCTACGTGGGCAGTAAAAAAATAAAACTAAAATCCCTGAACTTGAAAACTTAGTTCAACATTGAAATTATACCATTGTCTACATGGTATAACGACTAGTACGATGGTCCGTGCTCCCCCAACACCTAAGTTTGAGGCTCATCTGACAACAATGGGGAAACTGTATCTCAAGTTTCTCTGATATCAGAGTGCACGTCTTGACGACATGTCGAAATTCTACATGGACTCACATATGAATGTCCCATTGTTTCAGTGTTTCATTTTTCTTCTCTCTCCTTTCTTCTTTTTTTTTTCTTTCTTTCTTTCTTTCTTTCTTTCTTAATCTCTATCAATCTCGTTCCTTCATTCTGTCTACCACTCTTACGCTCGCTTACCTTGGTTTTTTTTTTAATCAACACTCCTTTGTCTGAACGCAGTTTCTCTTTCCTCCTGCTTTAACCACACTTCCAATATCTCTCTATATATATTACCCTTTCCCTATTTTCTCCCTCGATCCCTCGTATCCCCCGCCACCCCATCTGTCTTACTGCACCTCACTACCTTTCGAATTACTTGCGATCATGTCTGTTGAGTTTCCTGAATCTATTCAATACCGACCGAATTTTATAACTTTTTTCTTCTTCTTCTTCTTCTTCTTCTTCTTCTTCTTCTTCTTCTTCTTCTTCTTCTTCTTCTTCATCATCATCATCATCATCATCTTCTTCTTCTTCTTCTTCTTCTTCTTCTTCTTCTTCTTCTTCTTCTTCTTCTCCTCCTCCTTCGAAGTGAAATTTTGCTTGGATTACATCATATCGACGTCAATGTATTTTGTATAAGACTTCATCTTAGATTATTTTAGAAGTATTAGTACAAAATTAGCATTCGGGTCTGAGATCTTATGTTTTAGGGCACTTCGAGGACTCCAAATCAAATATCATGATGGTAATCACGAAAGTGTCACTTAGCCAGAGTATACGTTTAATCATTTACATAGACGTGAAAGAATTTTACAGAATATAAACAAACATAAACTAGGATCTTAAGCTAAGCCCAGGTCATGACGCATTACTGTCAATGCAGGGCAGTAATATTAATGTACAATACAGAGTTTACTGAAACATGTACATAACACACATATATAAGATTTCTTTTAAAATAATGACAGGTAATATTAGAACTCAACTGAGAACAAAAGACTGACTACTCGTTTCAGTAGTTATTATTAAAGGAAGAAAGAAAAGTTAGAGAAGTATTGAAAGATTTGCTTATTTCGGAAACATGAACTTGAGAAACTTTGAATTATAATAGTGAAGTATGCTTTCGGTTTGTCATTAAAAAAAAAACAGTATTAACAGATGTACTAACTGGAATATTCGATATAATACGATCTCCAAAGTATGGACAAAAAATCCGAGAGAAATTTGGACTACTACGTTGAGATAAAATTATTTGTTTAAGTTATCATTATAACAAATAAGTAAAACATAGTGTTTTCTCAATTATGACACACTATATTTTAGGACTGTTCTTCAAGTGACGAAAAAAGTTAGTTAACATACAATGAGAGAATTTTCATTGAATTAAAAATTCGATAATCATGTGTGTATACGTGTATCTGTAATCGATAATAATTATGCAGTAAAGCTAATGATATTCTCTTTCAACAGAATACGTGCATTCGAATTTGAAAACGATATACAGTGATGTAAAATTGTAGAAATAACGTCAACATAATTCTGAACAACTCCGTTGACAAAAGTTTGGTTTAATACGAATGTTGCTAAGTAATTTTATACTCTTATAGGGTGTTGTGTTGTATTATGTTTATATCAACAGTTTTGTAAGAAAGTCACGTCCTATGAACCGAGTCACATTTGCTGCTACGTCCGGTATACATGTGCAGGAAGACTCGAGATAATATCGTTTTACTAATTTTATGCATACTTGCTAAGCAAAAGTTTCCCTTGACAACTAAGAAGCTTGCAAGAGGCTTGCCCGACATAGTAACAACTCATGTATGCAAACTGGATTCTATCTAGATTCAGATGCTATTATGCATAACAGGTGAACTGAATAGTTGGTAACCAAGGGCTCTGGAGAGAAATGCGCATTAGTAAGCAGGTGTATATTGTGAAAAGGTCTGAGAACAATAGACATTTTTTTTCTTATATCATTTGCATCATGAATGTCTGCACAGTTGGAACACCAAATGGAACCCAGGACAAATTTTGGTGGTGAAGATTTTTTTCCTTCATATTAATGCTGCTTGCTCGATTTCTTTTTTTTTTTCAATTACAACCTTTTATTCTATATGATAATTTTCATATTTTGTTTCTAAAGAGCAGGCGTCGTGCCCTTTTAGGGGGTTAAAATACTAAAAAAAAAAAAAAAAAAAAAATTATTTTGAGAAGATCTGTCCCCTTTTAGGGGGTTAAAATACTAAAAAAAAAAAAAAAAATGATTTTGAGAAGATTTGTCCCCATCAGTTGTTCAGTATCATAACAAAACTGAAAGTTTCATTTTTCCTAATATATTATTTATTTAATTTTTTGGACCGCATATACATTTTAAAATATAATTCCATCTTGAGTTTCGTTGCAATTTTTGTTCATATCTTAGTTTTGCTTATAGTAAGACAAGTGCAATTTATTTTAAGCTCTACTAATCGTGATTTTCATTACTTTTAATTTAATAAACTAATTTGAATAATCCTTAGGATGGGTACATTCTAAAAAAACTACACGTTTTTAGACCACTTTCAACTCTAGTGAACACCTCAGAAATAGTTTTCAAGGACTTTGCTGATTTGCTCTTCCGTTTTGCAAATTTCTCTTCCTCAATATGTCTGAATTATTTGAAGGTTTGGTGGATTCAATTTGTGTCCCCTTCTCTGTGTCTAATGTCGTTGTTAGTGCTTGAACAATGATATCTTTGATTCTGCGAATGAATGCAATCAAAGTTGTTATTGTAATTATTTGGAATAACAAAATTATCAAAATGATGGAAAAATTCACCACTGGAAGAGAGTAAGGATCAAGGTGTTGTACTTTCTGAAATACGTTTTCTGTTATTTGATAATCAAAATAATTTTTTCCATCTGTTGTTTGTGCATCAGGTACACCAGTAGTCACTGCTTTTAAATTTGATTGACTTTTTGTGGACGGCAATACTTCTTCAGATTTATGACATGGATTAATATCGTCTTCTATTCTTTTCTGTATAACTGGGTCCCAAAGAAAATCATGGCATTTGCACACACCCTTTGGTTTATCAAAGGGCGATGCACAGCAGTATATAGGAACAGATTTTTTCATCCAGATTCTTTGAGTCAACGTCGTTGCATTCTGAATAGGTATTTCTCTTGGTGGCCTCCTCTCACTGTCTTGATAGCATTCGATGATCCCTGGTTCACTACCAACAGACGCAGAACATTTTATCAAAGCCCAGTCCTTGTTGCTGTGGTCAATGTAGTGATTCTCCTGCAGACACGATGCTTTTCCAGGTGGAAAATCAACACTTACACCAACCCTTCGCGTATGTTTAAGAAGCACTTCTCCATTTCGTAACAAATCACATAAGAATGTTCCTTCATCTTCTCTAGAGACGGATGATATGATCACGCGAACATTAATCATGTCATTAACATCCTCAACTTCAACGCTAAATCTTTCTTTTTGACTTTTAGTAACCCCTTCTTCATGAATTCGCTTGGATCTATAAAACGGTCTTCGGTTCCCAATTCTGATTTGAATGTCTGTATCGGGTACGAAATCAAGTAGAAAAGATACCTCTGCATGTTCGCCCTCCGTCAAAAGTACGCGCTGTGGGGACGCATATGAAGAAGCCCTCTGCAGTAGAATTGTCATAACCACTGTGAGTATTAAAGTAAAGGCTTTTGTCGAAATCATTTTGGTTTTGAAAGCTGTAATGAAAAAACAAAAACAAAACCGACTTTACCTATTATGAAATAGGATATGATATCAGAATGCAATTCATAACGAAATTATTATTTAAGAATGATGCAAGCTGCAAATTTATCACAACCCTAATTTATGTAAAACGTTCTCTAGTTCAAAATTACTCGAAGGCATAGCCTTCTTTCCAAAACAGATCAGGTCATGGGTGTCGATCCGGGGGGGGGGGGGGGGAGGGGAGGGGAAGGGGGATGCATCCCATCAATATTTCAGGTAGGGGGAATGGCCTTTATTATCATCCCCCAGTATTTCACGGCAAAAAAATGACATTATGATGAAAATAATGATAAATTGGTAAATTGATTATGATAATGGTGATGACCATGATAATGATAATGATGATGATGATGATGATGATGATGATAATTATTGACATTATCATTATCATTATTATTAATCACTGAGATTACTGTTATCATTATTGTTGTTGTTGTTGTTATTATCATCATGAGATAATTTTTTTTTGTTCTCCAATTTTCTCTTTAATATCAATTTTGATTTTTTATCCCATAGTTTTTAAATCATATTTGAATTTTGATCGTTTAACTGATGTATTGAAAAATGAAAATAACGTAAAAGAATATATGAGTGTAAGGGCTTATGTCGAAAGGGTGCGTGCGCGGAGCGGGATGGGAGCGGGGAGGGAACGGGGATGGCCGCACCCTTTCGAGAGAAGCCCCTCCCCCCCCCCCCCCCCGGTTGTCTCGAAAGGGTGGGTTGCGTGTGGGGAGTGCAATTAACGCACCCATTCGTGGAAACTGGGGGGGGGGGGGGGGGGGGGTGTCTTGAAAGGGTGTGTTGAGTAGTCTGATGTACCAGCCGTTTTTTTTTTTTTTTGGGGGGGGTTAATGATGGGGGGGGGGGCTGTCTAACGATCCCCAAAATATATATGAGGGAAAGAATTCCCCTTATCTGTCTGCTAGAATATTATGGTGGGATGCATAAAACGGGAGAAATGTATGCCACACTCCCCCCCCCCCCCCCAAGGAAAAAAAAAAGGAACATTCATTTTGTTCATGAGTATTCTTACACTCAAGAACGCAGAAGCAATCTTATGCACCCGCACACACACACACATACGCACAAACATACACTTACAAATATCTTCCTTCAGTTTCTTACTGTCGCAAATTAAAGATGTGCATGAGGCTGATTTCGGTAATGGAATGTGCATTTCCAAAGGACAGATGAGGCAGAATAGAAAGTCAAATTTCCATTTTATTTGAATTCAGCATGGAGGGACAACAACATGTGCACTTCAAGCAATCAAGCAATCACAACCAAATTAGACAAGAAGTTTGTGTGTGTACGTGTGTGTGTGAGGGGAGTGCAGAAGATTGCTTGTGCGTTCATGAGTGTAAGAATACTCATAAACAAAATGCCTATTCATTTTTTTTTTTTTTTGGGGGGGGGCACACATTTCTCCCGTTTTATGCATCCAACCATAATATTCTAGCAGACAGAAAAAGGTGAATTCTTTCCCACATGTATATTTCGGGGGATCCTTGGACCAGCCGCGGATCCAGAATTGGTGAGGGGGGGGGGGGGTATGGCCATGGAAGATTTTTTTTTTGTTGTTGTAATCTAGCGACTAAAAAAAAAAAAGGTTGTACATTACATTCCGGTAGTGACCTCCCCCCCCCCCCCCCCCGGGGGTGCATTTTTTTTTTGGCGTGTTTTGTAAAAACCGTATTAGGGGAGTAGGCGTATCTTATTATCCTATTACAGGTCCAAAGATTTCACGACAAGCAAGCTAAAAAAAAAAAAAAAAGTTGTACATTTTTGTTTTGTAATAGAGAAGTTATCGGTACATTAAATGTACCGATAACTTACAAATTATCGATAATACGGAGTTCGTTGCACCTTATCGACGGATGTTGCAATGTTCATAGTTTGGTGAGCTCCGATTCTCATCTTATATAACGCATAGTGCATGCTCATTGTCGTCAAATGTACCATAAAATGTGCATCCATAGATATCCATAAATGTCTCTATTCTTAAACTATGGATGCACATATTACGGTATATTCAACTCCAGAGCATGCACTATATGTATAATATTTAATATACTATTTACTTTGTATTGTCTTTATAAAGGACTTTTATTTTCACTGACCTGTAATTATGGGTTTACACCTTATTGAGTTGGGGGAAGAGGTGCTATTTGGTATTGCTGAACTTTCCAAGATTAACTAAAGCTGATCTTCAGATATTTCCTGCATTTCTATCTAGTTTTTGGTTCTGTCCTGAATAATGTTCTTGCATTCGAACCTTGATATTACACTGTAACACGTACTTTACCTTGTTTGAATGTACTGCATGCAGTGATATGCAGCATGATGTCATGTATACATGTACATATTCAAAGCTTCTCCGTATACATAATTATCATATTAATTTGAAGTGAAGGTGATGATTGGGAATTTCTCATATGTACAGCCCGATCATGTTGAAATAAATATGTTTTAACTCAAGAAGAGATTTAGTTGTTTCATTTCTTTTGTTTTTACATAAAATGTAGCCTTAGTCATGTGACTAATGTGATTAGTCATGATTTTGAATGACTAATTAGAAAAGTTAGATGACTAACGTTTAGTCATTTCAGACGTTTTTGGATTTAGTCAGATGACTAACTAAGATAAGTCGCATTTGACTAATATTTGGCTTTGCCTGACTAATTAAGTTTAGTCATCCGGGTTGTCTGACTAATTACAATTAGTCATTTCAGACATAGGGCAGGACTAATTTTTATTAGTCAAAATGACTAACTTATGTTTACAGTGTACATCAGACTACTCAACACACCCTTTCGAGACAAGCCCCCCTCCCCCGGTTTCCATGGGTGCGTTAATTTCGCTCCCCATACGCAACCCACCCTTTCGAGACAACCGGGGGGGGGGGGGGGGGGGCTTCTCTCGAAAGGGTGCGGCCATCCTTGTTCCCTCCCCGCTCCCATCCCGCTCCGCGCACGCACCCTTTCGACATAAGCCGAGTCTCAGAATTTGAAATTCGTATGTTTATCGAAGACGTCGTCATTCGCTCTCCCTTTTTTGTTTTTCTTAACGATTGTCTTCACGGTTTTTAAAGGATAGATTTGGAATAAAGTAGATATGAACAAGGAATCAAGCCACAAGTGTGGACGGGACATGTTGAATATGTACGTAGAATGGAATAACAAATATGGGATCTGTTTTTAACACACAAATTTCCCAATATTTGCTCACTCGCTCGCTGTTTTCAATTTAAATCTAGAAAGCGGATAGTTTCGGGCAGCAAGCAATCTCTTATTATATGCAATGAGATATCCGAATATTATTATATTTAGGCAGCGAGGTGTCCGAATGTCCTCGAATTCTGCAGGGAGGTGATGAAGCTTCAGATTTTTAACGAAAATTGAATGTTTTTGTCGGTCGCTTGCTTCGCTCGCTCATTGCATAAAAAGGCAGGATGGTTTTGGACATAACATTTGGTGAGAGAGGGGCCCAAATACTTTCATATTCGTGAGATAGGTCATGTACATCAATGTATCTTCAAGCCTTTACTATATTTTGATTATGAAGAGGGTATATTATATCCTGGCTCGCTTTGCCCTCTGGCATAATTTTTAGAAAGAGGATGTTTCAGAAGCAAGAGAGGGGACGGAGTGCGTCATTTACATATTTTGCACCCTTCAAATGATACACTAGGAGCTCCTTTAAGGGTGCACCCAAGGAAACATTATGCACCATTACCATGATCATGATGATTAAGGGTCCAGTGAGCTACATTTTGCACCCTTCAGGGTACAGAGTAATGTTGTACCCTTTAGGAAAGGTGCAAATTTTCTCTCCCTTTTGGATGCAAACTTTCTACACGCTTTAAGGTGCATAATTGCACTTTTTAGGGTGCAGATGGGCATTTTCGGGTCCAAACAAGTACAATAGGGTGCATGTTTGCACCTTTGTCATGTAGGGTGCAAGACTGCACCCCCAAAATTACTGCTATTGTAGCATTTGGAGAGTGCAAAATTGTACCTTTTTTATTTTCTTAGAGTGTGTAGTGTATTTTATGATGAATTAATATCTTCTTTAGGGGGAAATGTATTATTTCCTAGCATTTTTCGCTTGCTGATATCATTTCGGAAAACAAACAAATTTGGCAAGTGAGGTGACGGAATATAATTTCAGAAAGTCTTATAGTCATGATAATTCTATAGTGTATTTGACAATAAAATAACACTTGTACGGTCACAATGGGTGATTTCAAGTTCGGTGTGCGGTGTTGGTGTTGGTGTTGAGAGCGTGGAAAGGCTCCTGAACCGAGCTCCAACACCGACGGTCAGTTTAGAGGGACGATACCGATCACCTTATCGATAGCTCAACACCGGGTGACGTCATACGCTTTAGCGAAAGATCTCGACGATGAAATCATTTTCCCTCAGAATTTCTAATAAATCTACATCTTATTGGATTCGAATTGCATAATCATTTGAAGAATCCAAGGGGGAAAATATTACACTTCCATGGGAAATATATGGTTTTGATTATACCAAGTTGTTTTGACTGCAAAATGGGTTTAACCACCAACATGTGACGAATGGCCGTAGCAAAGAGTGCCGCTGCTGCGCGAGGGACAAGCAGCAATAACATGTATGATTACAACACCAACACCAACACCGTACTTGAAATCATGAATTTCCCGATCCCTAGGGGCTGGTGTTGGTGAATAGGGAAATTGCATGTAAATCGTCAACACGTACCGTGATACTCGGTTCAGCAGACGACATTCAACACCAGCGGACAACACAGACTACCGGAAATACGTCAAATTTTGCGAGGTCAACCCCCACACCAGCCTGATTTCAAGTTTGGTGTTGAGGCTGGTGTTGGTGTTCTCACAACACCAACACCAGCCTCCAACACCAAACTTGAAATCACCCATTGTTGACTTCTTTCCTCGGTCTGCTTGCTTGTGCTTACAAGTTTAGAAACGGAGATTTCGGACAGCAAACATATTGGGCCAACGAGGTGACAACAAAATATTAAAAAAACAAAAAACAAAACAGCGAGATGATGACCACATACATCATTTAGATATCCCATAGAAATATAGTGGATTTGATGACGTAATAATTACTTCTACCATGACAAAGAGCGGGTTTATTTTTTATTCATTTATTTTTATTATGATGATGATGATGATGATTATTATTTTTCTTGCTGGTCCACTCTCTTCGTTTGCTGACTGTTGAAAATTAGGGGCAACACTTTAGGTCTTATAATACGACCCCATTCGAAATGTTCTGTGGACGCCCTTGCCTCGCCCCTCCCTCGCCAAGCATATTTGGCACCAATCACCCCTCCTCCCGAATACAAATCGACGCCCATGGATCAGAAAATGAGTTAATGGTGACATAAATGGGGAATGAATATGGATAATTTTTCATTTTCTAAAATGATTCCATGCTTTTTTCTTACTCCAATAGATAGACGGACAACTTTCAAGCACGCACATAAAATAATACATGCAATCACCGTGAGTATGTATAGGCCCTACATTTTCTTGAGAGTAATATGCACTTACCTTCAGGAAGATGTTCGCAGAAACAATTTTTTAAAAAGGATAAGGAAGGTTAACTAGTAGAGGAACTACATCCAAAAGACCAATGCATAAGCTGCTACTTCATAAATACGATAAAGTAATAATTACCGCAGAGCCGTGCATTTTATACTCTGGTGGCCAACTTATTGCTCAATATTGCGTATTACATAGGTCAAACATAATGATATATAGTTATTTATCAGTAACTGCATCTCTTTGCGTAGCGTTTATTTTTCCAGGAGGCCAGGACAAAGATCAATTGGCGTAACCGCTTATTTATAGTCTTTATTATCATGATTATTTAATATTCAAGGATTGATTGGGTGATCAAAAACTTATTTTGCTATACAAATAATAATCACATTTTTTGTGACCTGCTCATCATGCTCATGATAAACGGAACGTTAACTAATTATGACCTACTGGAAGGAGATAGGCCTGTGGGAGGTTAAAGTTGCTAGTGGATCTGATCGAATATGTACATAGCACGGCATTTCTTTCCTTTGGCAAATAATTCAAACACGTACTCTCAACTTTGAATTCATGAAAACTTTTCAAAAGTAGAAAAATATATTATATATTTTCTTTAAAACGTAGAATCGTCACCATGGTCACACTAATACAGTGGACGATTTTTATAATGTACATCTTTCCTGCAGAATTAGAGGAAAGACGAACACCTCGCTGCCCAAATGATATTCGGGGATCTCGCTGCAGGAATAAGAGTGCTTGCTGCCCGAAACCTTGTTGCTAGTAGATTTTATGAGCGAGCGAAGCGAGTGAGCGAGAAAATAAGTTTGTATACTGAGAATAAGTTCTAATGTTTGTTACTCCATTCTCATGATTTTAGTAACGAACATTTTGTCGGCATCTTCCGTTCTCTTAGTCATGATAGTGGGTATGATTGGAACAGGCTATTGGTCACAGGCCATTGTCTCCTGAAAATTCATCTATTTTAGGTGAATTTCCTGCTCGATTCCTTGCAGTTATATCACTAATATTCTGTGAGTAGAAGAAAAGTATAACATAGAGAAACAAGATGAAAACCAGTTTCCTTTCATAAGATAGTAATCATGGTAATTATTAATAGAACAGGCATTTAATTGGTCATGTGTGTTGGTCAAGATACATGTACTTAAAGCGCTCCCAGTTTTTTTCTTTCCTTTCTCTTTTTTTTTCTTTTCTTTTTTTCTTTTCCTTTCCCTTATCTCTTTTTTTTTCTTCTTCTTCCTCTCCTTTCTCTTCCTTTTCTCTTGTTTCTTCTCTTCCATCTTTCTTTTTCCTTTCCTTCCTTCTTTTGTCGACAGAGGTGGCACATTTGCCGACAGAAGTTTCTAATAATGATAACAAAAAGACATATATACAACATATCCACCACAACATGCACAAAGGGCGCCCAAGGCGCTTACTGACAATTTGAAATTAATTACGAGGTAAACTTTCGGTGCATAAAATACATATTAAGAAAAGGGTGCATGTTTTCACAAAATGTGTTTTAATTTGCACTTAAAACCATTAAGAGTCTCAAAATCTTGTATTGCTTTAAGAAGACTAGTACTGTTCCGCAATCGGGGAGTTGCTGACACGAAAGCTCGATCTCCCCATGACTCTTTAGTTTTGGTAACGATCAGGGAAGATCTATTAGAAGAACGAAGACAAGTTTGGTGTCCCCCCCCCCCCCCCTCCCCTCGCTAGCGACGCCCCATGTTTCTGTCGGTGAAAGACAGATAGATCTCGCTCTTGTGCATTGAGGGGTCGATACAGGTTATTCGATCGGGGTACACAACGCAAGTCAAACTGGCATTGTCCCTTCTTAACGGGACGTTCTTTGACTGAGAGGGAAATATATTGGGGCATGTGTCAGCACTTTACACTGTGAGTTATATAGTGAAGGAATACAATGAGAAGATTAATTAGTCATAGTGAGGAAACTCTGCAGCAGGCCATGTTGCTATATTCTCTTCCACCGGGAAGACAAAAGCAGGCCTGGGTATTAAAGGCCCCTTCGTGTGGCATTCCACTTTAAGATATTCGTTTCAGTGATCATGATCATTCTGAAAATAAATGCAGTGTCAGAAGTGCACACACTGTGAAGAGGATGCGACATGTCACTCTTTTACGTTTGAAGTGCTTTTGAACGACATTTGATTGTCACGGTGTGATTAAATAGCTTTTGAGACTCCATTTATTTTTTTCCGTCATTTTATGGCCATCTTGAAAAGTGTGCGTTTTACTTGGGAATGACAAGTAACTTTCAATACCATGGTTCTATTTTATTCACAATAATTGTCATTTTGTCAGCTGTTCCTGGAAAGGGAAAACTAATTTTCAAGAAAATGAACAGAAATCAGAATCACATATTAACAATACCGGTCATCATGCAAATGACGTATTGTATTTGCATGTGGTAATTCCATGACTAAATTTATTATGTCGTCACTCCCGTCCCAGGGCCATAACTGCATTTCCGCGTACGATCGCAAGACACTTTCCCCATTGGATCATGTGTCAAAAATAAAAACTAAAAGATGCGTGAAAAATCATCGATGATAGTAGTGAGCCCGAGATAGTTTGGGCTGGAGATGGGGAGCGCTTCACCAAGTGTCTTGTCAGTGATTTTTTTTTTCCAACAACTGTTATAAGCTACTGAAATCCTTGCATCTGATTGGCAGAGAGCAAATTTGTCAGTAAAAATCACTGACAAGACACTTGATGAAACGC
>CM057160.1:2331055-2371239 GCA_029962745.1 Echinometra lucunter | reverse complement strand
TACGAAAGTATCACTTAGCCAGAGTATACGTTTAATCATTTACATAGACATGAAAGAAGTTTACAGAATATAAGCAAGCATGAAATAGGATCTTAAGATAAGCCCAGGTCATGACGCATTACTGTCAATGCAGGGCACTAATATTAATGTACAATACAGAGTTTACTGAAACATGTACATAACACACATATAAGATTTCTTTTAAAATAATGACAAGTAATATTAGAATTCAACTGAGAACAAAAGACTGACTACTCGTTTCAGTAGTTACTATTAAAGGAAAAAAGAAAAGTTAGAGAAGTATTGAAAGATATGCTTATTTCGGAAACATGAACTTGAGAAACTTTGAATTATAATAGTGAAGTATGCTTTCGGTTTGTCATTATTGAAAAAAAAAAACCACTATTAACAGATGTACTAACTAGAATATTTAATATAACATAATAAGCTTCATACATTACGATCTCCAAAGTATGGCCAAAAATCCGAGAGAAATTTGGACTACCATGATGAGATAAAATTATTTGTTTAAGTTATCATTATAACAAATAAGTAAAACATAGTGTTTTCTCAATTATGACACACTATATTTCAGGACTGTTCTTCAAGTGACGAAAAAAGTTAGTTAACATACAATGAGAGAATTTTCATTGAACTAAAAATTCGATAATCATGTGTGTACACGGGTATCTGTAATCGATAATAATTATGCAGTAAAGCTAATGATATTCGCTTTCAACAGAATACGTGCATTCGAATATGAAAACGACATACAGTGATGCAAAATTGTAGAAATAATTTCAACATAATTCTGAACAACTCCGTTGACAAAAAAGTTTGATATAGCAAATATAGCAAAGTTACTTTATCCTCTTATAGGGCGTTGTGTGGTATTGTATTTATATCAACAGTTTTGTAAGAAAGTCACGTCCTAGGAACCGTGTCACATTTGCTGCTACGTCCGGTATACATGTGCAGGAAGATTCAGGATAATAGACCTATTTACTAATTTCATGCATACTCGCTAAGCAAAAGTTTCCCTTGACAACTAAGAAGCTTGCAAGAGACTTGCCCGACATAGTAACAGATAATGTATGCAAAATGGATTCTATCTAGATTCAGATGCCATTATGCATAACAGGTGAACTGAATAGTTGGTAACCAAGGGCTCTGGAGAGAAACGCGCATTAGTAAGCATGTCTATATTGGGAAAAGGTCTAAGAACAATGGACATTTTTGTTCTTATACATTTGCATCATGAATGTCTGCAGAGTTGGAGCACCAAATGGAACCCAGGACAAATCTTGGTGGTGAAGATTTTTTTTTTCCTTCATATTAATGCTGCTCGCTCGATTTTTTTTCAATTACAACCTTTTATTCTATGTGATAATTTTTATATTTTGTTTCTAAAGAGAAGGCGTCGAACATGTCCTTTTAGGGGGTTAAAATACTAAAAAAAAAGTGATTTTGAGAACATTTTCCCCATCAGATGTTTAACATCATAACAGAACTGAAAGTTCCATTTTGCTTAACATATTATTCATTTAATTTTTGGGACCGCATATACATTTTAAAATATAATTCCATCTTGACTTTCGTTACAATTTTTGTTCATATCTTAGTTTTGCTCATAGAAAGACAAGTGCAATTTATTTTAAGCTCTACTAATCGTGATTTTCAGTACTTTTAATTTGAATAATCCTTACGCCTGGGTACACTCTAAAAATCTACATGTTTTTAGACCACTTTCAACTCTAGTGAACACCTCGGAAATAGTTTTCAAGGGCTTTGCTGATTTGCTGTTCCGATTTGCAAATTTCTCTTCCTCGCTATCCCTGAGTCTGAATTATTGGAAGGTTTGGTGGATTCAATTTGTGTCCCCTTCTCTGTGTCTAATGTCGTTGTAAGTGCTTGAACAATGATATCTTTGATTCTGCGAATGAATGCAATCAAAGTTGTTATTGTAATTATTTGGAATAACAAAATTATCAAAATGATGGAAAAATTCACCACTGGAAGAGAGTAAGGATCAAGGTGTTGTACTTTCTGAAATAGGTTTTCTGTTATTTGATAATCAAAATAATTTTTTCCATCTGATGTTTGTGCATCAGGTACAGCAGTAGTGACTGCTTTTAAATTTGATTGACTTTTTGTGGAAGGCAATACTTCTTCAGATTTAAGACATGGATTAATATCGTCTTCTATTCTTTTCTGTATAACTGGGTCCCAAAGAAAATCATGGCATTTGCACACACCCTTTGGTTTATCAAAGGGCGATGCACAGCAGTATATAGGAACAGATTTTTTCATCCAGATTATTTGAGTCAACGTCGTTGCATTCTGAATAGGTCTTTCTCTTGGTGGCCTCCTCTCACTGTCTTGATAGCATTCGATGATCCCTTGTTCACTACCAACAGACGCAGAACACTTTATCAAAGCCCAGTCCTTGTTGCTGTGGTCAATGTAGTGATTCTCCTGCAGACACGATGCTTTTCCAGGTGGAAAATCAACACTTACACCAACCCTTTGCGTATGTTTAAGAAGCACATCTCCATTTCGTAACAAATCACATAAGAATGTTCCTTCATCTTCTCTAGAGACGGATGATATGATCACGCGAACATTAATCATGTCATTAACATCCTCAACTTCAACGCTAAATCTTTCTTTTTGACTTTTAGTAACCCCTTCTTCATGAATTCGCTTGGATCTATAAAACGGTCTTCGGTTCCCAATTCTGATTTGAATGTCTGTATCGGGTACGAAATCAAGTAGAAAAGATACCTCTGCATGTTCGCCCTCCGTCAAAAGTACGCGCTGTGGGGACTCATTTGAAGAAACCCTCCGCAGTAGAATTGTCATAACCACTGTGAGTATTAAAGTAAAGGCTTTTGTCGAAATCATTTTGGTTTTGAAAGCTGTAATGAAAAAACAAAAACAAAACCGACTTTACCTATTATGAAATAGGATATGATATCAGAATGCAATTCATAGCGAAATTATTATTTAAGAATGATGCAAGGTGCAAATTTATCACAACCCTAATTTATGTAAAACGTTCTCTAGTTCAAAATTACTCGAATGCATAGCCTTCTTTCCAAAACAGATCAGGTCATGGGTGTCGATCCGGGGGGAGGAGGGGGGGGGGGGGAGGGAATGGGCATGCATCTCATCAATATTTCAGGTAGGGGGAATGGCCTTTATTATCATCCCCCGTTATTTCACGGCAAAAAAATTGGCATTATGATGAAACTAATGATAAATTGGTAAATTGATTATGATAATGGTGATGACCATGATAATGATGATGATGATGATGATAATTATTGACATTATCATTATCATTATTATTAATCACTGAGATTACTATTATCATTTTCATTGTTGTTGTTGTTGTTATTATCATGAGATAATTTTTTTTTCTTCCTCTCCAATTTTCTCTTGAATATAAATTTTGATTTTTATCCCTTATTTTTTAAATCATATTTGAATTTTGATCGTATAACTGATATATTGAAAAATGAAAAATAACGTAAAAGATATATGAGTGTAAATATGGCTTATGTCGAAAGGGTGCGTGCCCGGAGCGGGATGGGAGCGGGGAGGGAACGGGGATGGCCGCACCCTTTCGAGAGAAGCCCCTCCCCCCGGTTGTCTCGAAAGGGTGGGTTGCGTGTGGGGAGTGAAATCAACGCACCCATTCGTGGAAACCGGAGGGTGGGGCGGGGGGGGGGGGGGGGCTTGTCTTGAAAGGGTGTGTTGAGTAGTCTGATGTATCAGCCGTTTTGGGGGTTAATGATAGGGGGGTGTCCAACGATCCCCAAAATATATATGAGGGAAAGAATTCCCCTTTTCTGTCTGCTAAAATATTATGGTGGGATGCATAAAACGGGAGAAATGTATGCCCCAGTCCCCCCCCCCGAAAAAAAAGGAACATGCATTTTTTTCATGAGTATTCTTACACTCAAGAACGCAGAAGCAATCTTATGCACCCGCACACACACACACACACACACGCACACACATACACTTACAAATATCTTCCTTCAGTTTCTTACTGTCGCAAATTAAAGATGTGCATGAGGCTGATTTCGTAATGGAATGCACATTTCCAAAGGAGGCAGAATAGAAAGTCATATTTCCATTTTATTTGAATTCAGCATGGAGGGACAACAACATGTGCACTTCAAGCAATCAAGCAATCACAACCAAATTAGACAAGAAGTTTGTGTGTGTGTGTACGTGTGTGTGGGGGTGGGGGCAGAAGATTGCTTATGCGTTCATAAGTGTAAGAATACTCATAAACAAAATGCCTATTCATTTTCTTGGGGAGGGGGGGGGGTGGGGGTGGGGCACACAGTTCTCCCGTTTTATGCATCCCACCATAATATTCTAGCAGACAGAAAAGGGGGAATTCTTTCCCACATGTATATTTTGGGGGATCCTTGGACCAGCCGCGGATCCAGAATTGGTGGGGGGGGGGGGCATGGCCATGGAAGATTTTTTTTGTAATCTAGCGACTATAAAAAAAAAAGAAAAAAAAGAAAAAAGGCTGTACATTACATTCCGACAGTGAACCCCCCCCGGGGGGGGGGGGGGTGCATAATTTTTTTTTTTTTGCGTGTTTTGTAAAAACCGTATTAGGGGAGTAGGCGTATCCTATTATCCTATTACAGGTTCAAAGATTTCACGACAAGCAAGCTAAAAAAAAAAGAAAGAAAGGTTGTACATTATATTTCCATTTCGGTGTTTTTTGGGCCCCCTTTCTTTTTCAGGGGGGCCAAGGTACCCCAAATGGTCAAAAATGGGCTGAAAAACACAAATTTTGGGTCGGTTGGCCAAGGCCCGATCGCCCCCCCCCCCCCCGGATCCGCACCTGCCTTGGACACCCCCATCAGGTGATAGCCAACCGCCTGTTTCCTTTCCTACTTTTTTTTTTTTTTTTTTTAACTTACATTAACAAAAAATGGCTGGTACATCAGACTACTCAACACACCCTTTCGAGACAAGCCCCCTCCCCCGGTTTCCATGGGTGCGTTAATTTCGCTCCCCATACGCAACCCACCCTTTCGAGACAACCGGGGGGGGGGGGGCTTCTCTCGAAAGGGTGCGGCCATCCTTGTTCCCTCCCCGCTCCCATCCCGCTCCGCGCACGCACCCTTTCGACATAAGCCGAGTCTCAGCATTTGAAAATTCGTATGTTTATCGAAGACGTCGTCATTCGCTCCCCCTATTTTTCTGAACGATTGTCTTCACGGTTTTAAAGGATAGACTTGGAATAAAGTAGATACGAACAAGGAATCAAGCCACAAGTGTGGACGGGACATGTTGAAAATGTACGTAGAATGGAATAACAAATATGGAATCTGTTCTTAACACACAAATTTCCCAATATTTGCTCACTCGCTCGCTGTATTCAATTTAAATCTAGAAAGGGGATAGTTTCGGGCAGCAAGCAATCTCTAATTACATGCAGCGAGATTTCTGAATATTATTATATTTAGGCAGTGAGATGTCCGAATGTCCTCGAATTCTGCAGGGAGGTGTACACATGACTGTCAGTGTCGGTATTTTGATGAAGCTTCAGATTTTTAACGAAAGTGAGTAGGTCTTATAATACGACCCCATTCGAAATGTTCTGTGGACGCCCCTGCCTCGCCCCTCCCTCGCCTAGCATATTTGACACCCCTCCCCCGAATACAAATCGACGCCCATGGATCAGAAGATGAGTTAATGGTGACATAAATGGGGAATAAATATGGATAATTTTTATTTTCTAAAATGATTTCATGCTTTTTCTTACTCCAATAGAGTGACAGACAACTTTCAAGCACGCACATAAAAGAATACATGCAATCACCGTGAGTATGTATAGGCCCTACATTTTCTTGAGAGTAATGTGCACTTACCTTCAGGAAGATGTTGGCAGAAACAATTTTGGAAAAAAAAAAAGAATAAGGAAGGTTAACTAGTACAGGAACTGCTCCACAAGATCAGTGTATAGGCTGCTATTTCACAAGTACGATAAAGTAAAGATTACCGCAGAGGAGTGCATTTTATACTCCGATGGCCCAGTTATTGCTCAATATTGCTCATTACAAAGGTCAAACATAATGATATATAGTTATTTATCAGTAATCGCATCTCTTCGCATAGCGCTTATTTTTCCAGGAGGCCAGGGGGTGTTTCATAAAGCTGTTCATAAGTTACGAACGACTTTACGAACGACTGGTGGTGATACCTTTTTGGGTGCTAATCAGATTCTCATTCATTTACATGTAGCACAAGAACATGAAGAATGTATCACCAGTCGTGCGTAAAGTCGTTCGTAACTTACGAACAGCTTTATGAAACACCCCCTGGACAAAGATCAGTTGGCGTAACAGCTTATTTATAGTCTTTGTTATCATAATTTTTTTGATATTTAAGGATTGATTGGGTGATCAAAAACTGATGAAAATAATAATCACATTCTTTGTGACCTTCTCATCATGCTCATGATAGATGGAACGTTAACTAATGACCTACTGGAACGGCATGGGCCTTGTATAAAGTCTATGGGAGGTTAAAGTTGCTAGTGGATCCGATCAAGCATGTATATAGCACGGCATTTCTTTCCTTTGGCAAATAATTCAAACACGTACTCTCAATATTTGAATTCATGAAAACTATTCAAAATTGATACTGTACAGATAAAGTAGAAAATATATTATACATTTCATTTTAAACGTAGAATCGTCACACCATAATACGTCCATGGTTACACTAATACAGTGGACGATTTTTATAATGTACATCTTTTCCTGCAGAACTAGAGGATAGACGAACACCTCGCTGCCCAGTGATATTCGGGGATCTCGCTGCTGGATTAAGAGTGCTTGCTGCCCGAAACCTTGTTTCTAGATTTATGAGCGATCGTAGCGAGTGAGCGAGAAAAAAGTTTGTATACTGAGAATAAGTTCTAATGTTTGTTACTCCATTCTCATGATTTTAGTAACGAACATTTTGTCGGCATCTTCTATTCTCATAGTCATGATAGTGGGTATGATTGGAACAGGCTATTGGTCACAGGCCGTTGTCTCGTGAAAATTCATCTATTTAAGGTCAATTTCCTGCTCGATTCCTTCCAGTTATATCACTAATATTTTGTGAGTAGAAGAAAAGTGTAACATAGAGAAACAAGATGCAAACCAGTTTCCTTTCATAAGATAGTAATCATGGTAATTATTAATAGAACAGGGATTTAATTGGCCATGTGTGTTGGTCAAGATACATGTACTTAAAAGCGAGCTAGCGCTCCCAGTTTTTTTTCTTTCCTTTCTCTTTTTTTTTTCTTTTTTTTCTTTTACTTTCCTTTATCTCTTTTTTTTCTTCTGCTTCCTCTCCTTTCTCTTCCTCTTCTCTTTTTTCTTCTCTTCCATCTTTCTTTTTCCTTTCCTTCCTTCTTTTGCCGACAGAGGTGGCACATTTGCCGACAGAAGTTTTTAATAATAACAAAAAGACATTTATACTGCGCAACATATCCACCACAACAAGCACAAAGGGCGCCCAAGGCGCTTACTGACTATTTGAAATTAATTACGAGGTAAACTTTTGGTGCATAAAATACATATTAAGAAAAGGGTGCATGTTTTCGTCACAACATGTGTTTTAATTTGCACTTAAAATCATTAAGATTCTCAAAATCTTGTATTGCTTTAAGAAGACTGTTCCACAATCGGGGAGTTGCTGACACTAAAGCTCGATCTCCCCATGACTCTTTAGTTTTGGGAACGATCAGGGAAGATCTATTAGAAGAACGAAGACAAGTTTGGTGTCCCCCCCCCCCCCCCCCCCTCGCTAGCGACGCCCCATGTTTCTGTCGGTGAAAGACAGATAGATCTCGCTCTTGTGCATTGAGGGGTCGATACAGGTTATTCGATCGGGGTACACAACGCAAGTCAAAGAGACATTGCTCCCTCCTTGACGGGACGTTCTATGACTTAGAGGGAAAGATATTGGGACATGTGTCAGCACTTCACACTGTGAGTTTTATAGTAAAGGAATACAATGAGAAGATTAATTAGTCACAATGAGGAAACTCTGCAGCAGGCTATGTTGCTATATTCTCTTCCACCGGGAATACAAGAGCAGGCCTGGGTATTAAAGGCCCCTTCGTGTGGCATTCCAATTTCAGATATTCGTTTCAGTGATCATGATCATTCTGGAAATAAATGCAGTGTCAGAAGTGCATATACTATGAAAAAGATGCGACATGTCACTCTTTTACGTTTGAAGTGCTCTTGAACGAGATTTGATTGTCACGGTGTGATTAAATAGCTTTTGAGACTCCATTTATTTTTTTTCCGTCATTTTATGGCCATCTTGAAAAGTGTGCGTTTTACTTGGGAATGACAAGTAACTTTCAATACCATGGTTTTATTTTATTCACAATAATTGTCATTTTGTCAGCTGTTCCTGGAAGGGGAAAACTAATTTTCAAGAAAATGAACAGAAATCAGCATCACATAGTAACAATACCAGTCATAAGGAGCTCCGGATGCCTCTCATCATGCACATGATGTATTGCATTATTTTGCATGTGGAAATTCCATGACTGAACTTATTATGTCGTCACTCCCGTCCCAGGGCCATAACTGCATTTCCGCGTACGATCGCAAGACACTTTTCCCATCGGATCATGTGTCAAAAATAAAATCTGAAAGATGCGTGAATAATCATCGTTGATAGTAGTGAGCCCGAGATAGTTTGGGCTGAAGATGGGGAGCCCTTCCGCAAGTGTCTTGTCAGAGATTTTTTTTTTCCAAAAACTGTTATAAGCTACTGAAATCCTTGCATCTGACTGGCTGAGAGCAAATTTGTCAGTAAAAATCACTGACAAGACACTTGATGAAACGCCCCCCCCCCCGGCATGCCTGGAGTGCATGAAAAATATATATTATACCAAAATCAAATAATATCTAATGGGTTAGAGAGGAGAGTATCAAGAAACATAATTATTACTCATTCTCCTCAGCTTTGGTGTTAATGAATGAGTTTTCCTTAGATCCAGCTGAAGCCCTATCCATTGACCTGTTGACCGTTCTTCCTCCGAATACGAAAAAAAAGAAAAAAAAAAATGATCTAATGGGCCTTTGTAACAAAGAATTTATACACTGATTCTCTTGTTCAGTCATCATCATTGATTCGATAACAAATGATGGAGAATCCTACGTTCTCCCTTTTTTTTCTTTATCTCTTATATTTATATCTAACGGAAATGTGTGTAAAATGACTTCACCCGATCATGGCGATGGCCGTCAGCACGCCCTGTCGTCAGTTTACAAAAAATATGACTCGTTAAATCAAGCGAAATCGGTTAGTCGAATTTTGTCCTGGTTATAAATACACTTGAAAATACCCAAGAGCCATGAACTTATAGAACATTAAATCAATGATAACCTGCTCAAAGCTAAAACATCATATCCCAAGCTCTGTCCAGGAGCTTAACTGAAAAAAAAAATAATGTGCAGTATGTTTGCACCACCTTCCCTATCCTCCTTCCTCAAAATAACATCAATGATCTGTCTGTAATTGAATCGTCGGTAATTAAATGATTTCATCGTCATTTTGCCGATTCGAAAAGTTCCTCTTCTTCGTCTTTCTTTTCTTCTTCTTCTTCTTCTCCTTCTTCTCCTTCTTCTTCTTCTTCTTCTCCTTCTTCTTCTTCTTCTTCTTCTCCTCCTTTTTATTCTTCTTCTTCTTTTCCTTCTTTTCCTTTTTTTTCTTCTTTTTCTTCTTCTTTCTTTATTTTTTCTTCTTCTCCACTTCCTTCTGCAATTTATGTTTTCTTTCTTGCTGAGAGGCATCCGCAATTTTTGTTTGCTCTCTAATAAACGTAAAGGTAGGGCATTAACATGATTAACGGGAAACACAAACCCTCAGGTCATCGACAAGTAGTTTTTAAATCAAAGCCAAAGCAGAATAAAACAGATAAGCCAAAATTTGAACGAAATTGGGCACGGAATATGAAATTTATGCCTAATACGAAATTTTCTGTTTTGACACTACCATAGCTATATTAGAGATACAAGCTGTGACAACTCTCAGTATGTTTTGTACCCAGATTTTCACATATTATTTCTTGAAGACCACGTATTTTCACTGTCCTCATCGCAAATGAAGAGATCGGTTTCAAAAGGTACTACATCCATAAATCCAAGTTCTGAGGAAAAAACAGAATTTTTTAATTATCATAGTTAGCAACGTCAGTTTGGAATGATACTTTCGCTGATTATACTACTGCATGATGCAAAAATAAAACCACTTTTTACAAAAATGTAAGTCCACAGATTTATTTATAATCAATTTATCATTTATTTATTTGACTGGATGTAGTACCTTTTGGAACCGAAACAGGATGTAGTACTTTTTGGAACCGAAATTTCCCAGACTGTACAATTAAATTTAATTGAATTGAACTGAATTTTTAAAAGACTATTTTGACTATCGTATCATGTAGTAATACAATCAGCGAAAGTAGGCTTATCATTCCAGACTGGGATGCTTATAATCCCATGGGAATGTCCGTTTCACGTTAAAAGAAGACGAGTATCTGCAATGATTTCATTATTATTCATTCCAGTGATAAAAATAAAACATATACTAGCTGTCGAGTAAGATTAAAACTGCAGAAGAATTTTCAAAAGTTTAGTCATATAAAATATATGGATTGAATTCAAAGTTCGGTTCCAGAAGATACTACATCTATAAATCCAAGTTCTGAGAAAAACATCGTTTTTATCATCATAGCAATGTCAGTCTGGAATGATAAGCCTACTTTCACTGATTGTATTACTACATGATACGATAGTAAAAATAGTCTTTTAAAATTTCATTCCAATTCAATTCAATTCAATTTTATTTTGTCCAAATTGACATGGAAATTCATTTCGGGATTTTACAAAGATATTGCATAGTTCATATCAAAAACATGAGTAAAAACATCAAAAGAGTGAAATGGAAAATGACAAATAATCACATTTAGAATGTAAAAGATCAGAGAGAGAAAAAACATAACATGACATGACATCGACTTGACACACAGATATACATATTTAAAAGCCTTTAAAAATTGCAGTACAACCAGAGAACAAAGTACCCAACCCTGTATTCCCCCCACCCCGATTCACACCCGAAGAGAATGAAAGAGAGAGAGAGAGAGAAAGAGAGATAAGGAAATAAAGAGAGAGACAAAGGCAGAGAAAGGGGAAAAGAAAGAGACAGAGAAGAAATAGAGAGGTAAAAAGACAGAGCGGGAGAGAGAGAGAGAGAGGGGGGGGGGGTGGTGGCGAGAAGGAAACGGGGAAGAAAAAAAAAAGAACCCCAATAGATAGTACGGGTGAATACGAATTCAGTCTACAGATTTATTTATAATCAATTGATCATTCTTTTATATGGATGGATGCTGTACTTTTTGGAACCGAACTGAAATGGATATAGTACCTTTTGGAACCGAAATGATTTTTCAATGCCATTTCTAAAAACTTACCAATTGGAAATTCAGCTTTTTTGTTGGTATTAGTGCATAAAGCTATTGAAAATGAGTAAATTATTAAAACATCAATTTTGATAAAAGATAGATGTAGTACCTTTTGGAACCGAGCTCTTCAAATATGTTGTGGAGAAAACACTCCTACGTGATCGTGGGTTTGGCTTTAAAAATCTGCAAATCTTAAGCAAAACGAAATTGTTAAAATGTGCGTACAAAACATACTGAGAGTTGACGTCAATAAATGACGTCATGAGTAGCTATAGTAGTGTAAAAGAATGTCAAACAGAAAATTTCATACAGCCATAACTTTCTCATTTGGTCTTCATTTTTTTTCTTCACATTTTAGCCGATGTGTTTTATTCCACCTCAACTTTGATTCAAAACTATTTGATTTAAAGGATGTTGGCTTCCTTTAAGGCAGTAAACATCAACCGACATCAACAGATCAGTTTAAACTTCACAGTTCGACTTTATCTTTTATGCATATCGGGTAAGAGATTGTTCCAATAACTGCTATGCAAATATGGAATGTATTTTTATTACCCCACAACAAACAAAACAGTTCAGAATTACTTCAATAATACCTAGAAAGATAGATGGTCCAAGATTAATATATAGATAATGCTTTGGCGATGTCGCAACGTGACAAGGAGCTTTTATAATTGCTCTTCACACTTCCTCCCCCTATATTCAAGGGTATTTTTTTTTTCTCCCATTTTCATCTGATGTCCCCCGAGTCTGATGCCCACCCCTCTCCATATTGCTAGTGCCCCACCCCTTATTGGATGGTCTTAAGCCATGGTACGCCATCCATCACCTAGTTTTTGTCAATACAATTCGTAAAGATATCTCTTGGATTGAAGTATTTATGAGTACACCGGTGACAAAGCTGCGGGTATCAATATTGATGATAAGTCACGCCTAGCACTGGATAGAGACACAGCATTCGCCGCTATGAACTTCCACCACAAATTAAATTATGAAAAAGCCTGTTTTGCCATATTTGATCTGTAGATACCGGAGATATCAAAGATATATCCTGTATCAAACATGATAAAAGTGCCTTTAGCATCCCATTTCTTTCCTGAATATAATTATATCTCTCTGGGCTTTATCTTGAAATATACTATGCATGCATAATATATCCTTAATTTCCGCATTTTATCCATGCACATTGTCATGATTGTCTTGAATCGGATTTTAGAGGCATGCACATATACATGAAGAGCGAGAGTGAAAAAGAGGACAGAGCAGGTATAACAGGGATGACAAAAAGAACTCTGATATCACAAGACTGACACCGTCTGCCTTTCTGAACATCAAAAATACCAATGCTCTTAATATGGCTGTGAGAAATAAATCTTACATGTCTGAAATCATTAATTTTGAACGAGATTAACAGTCCTGCCATCTACTGTGTTGTGGGTCAAAAGCAGGGGCGGCGCCAGGGTATTCTGATGGGAGGGGGGGGGGGGGGGAGATGACACATAGGTGAATTTATTGACGTTTTAAATGAACAAATAGGGATATTTTATAATTACAATTCACAGGCCTCTCTTTTCCCACCCTCTTCTTTCCTCTTCCTTCTCTTTTTTCTTCTTCTTTATCTCCTCTTTTTCCTTTTTCATCACTTGAAAAATCATAAGGGGCATTTGCCCCCTGCCCACCGTAGCGCCGCCCTGGTCATAAGTTCTTTGCTTCAAACTATACAGAAATCCCAGAGGATTTTCTTAGTATCAAAGAGAGTTAGAGACCCCACAAGCCCTCTGAGATATGGAACCATCGGCTGCGGAATCATGGCCCGTAATAGTTCATGATCATCACCAAGCGAGTTGGCTCAGTCGGTAAAGCGTCTGCCTGTCGAACCAAAGATCATGGGTTCGACTGCAACCCAGGCGGATGACTGAAGCCTACGTTGTGTGTTATCGTGCCCCTCCCCTGTTTCATAGATCGCAGGCTCTGCTACAGTGGAAAACACTCCGTCCCTCGGACAGGACGTTAATGGAGGTTCCGTGTAAAGAGAGTCACCAACTTTGCACGTTAAAGATCCCACTGCACTATTCGTATAAGAGTAGGGGGTAACCCCGGTGTATGTGGCCCACCTGCACTCCCCCAATCAGTGATATCGGGAGGAGAGAGGGTTACAGCGATTCAGTTCGCTTTTCGCCTCCCAGGCACAGGTGACGCCAAAGCAAATAAATAAATAAATAAATAATAATAATAATAATAATAATAACATGATCAAGAAGCTAGGCCTTGCTTCGAATGGTTGACCAAACTCAACCAGCTTCAGTCATTACTGGGTGAATTTGATTTTACTCTCTCTTCATTCAAATTACTCCCCTCTATATATCTCAACGCGGGATCAGTGCCATTGATGCTATGAGGCATCACAGCTACCTATTCATTTTCATATCAAACACGTTTTGTGGTATGCTTCAACCGATATTCTTGTAAGGAAGGAAATAATGAATATGTTACTACTTACTAAGATAGGTCGGCGATTGTAATCATAATCTCAATTAGATCATTATTAATAGTTGTCTATATTATGAGACAGAATTATCATTTCAAAAGATGAATATTGATATGTAATACTCCTCCCATCCTTCCTCGGTATTCATGGTATTGGCACCGGGTTTCTTTATTTCAACGCTTTCATAAATTAAGCGAAACTCTGATTTCTCGATTTCATACTTTGCATTTTAAAACTATAAAGCTAATTCATTCCCAGAATTCGGTAATTGCAAAAACATTGGCAGAAGTGATACTAGACCTTATCCTTTCATCTGCTGGGAATAGGACTTTTGACACCGAATGAAATTATCAAGATATATAAAACGATACTGAAAGCTATTTGTCATCCATAACGTCAATTGAATGCTCACGCCGCTTTTCAGTTAAGTATAAGAACATAAGAGAATGACAAATAGAGTATCAAAACATACTTAATCACACATGACTACCAAGTCTTGTCGTCAACAACTTCACAAGTAGAAAGAGTATCAAATGACCTCCTCATCATCGCAGTTTATATGTCATTCATTTCCGAATACTCCATTAAATTGTTTGTATCGATAAAAATTGGAGTGGAGCGGAGCTCCCAAACAGCCGAATGGACGATGGTGGGATTGGCATGACCATGACGACGGAGCCTAGGCCGGTTCACACCTCACGGGATAAATCCATTCCATGGCACATAGATTATCAACATGACTTGTTTTGTAAACTTTTCCACCAGAAATGCTCTGCTTGTTGTAGTCCTTTCCTACCTAATACGCAGTGTTATATCAATATGCCCTGACACGAGTCCAAAAGTGTTTCTCACTCAGCCAGGGAATATCGGCGTAAAGGAAGGAAGCAATGCAACTATTTCCTGCGTTGTTTCTAATTTTGACCCAGATGCTGATCGGATAACGTGGTATATCGACCCAAGAACGAACGAGAATGAGATCGATCTGTCGTTCGACAACAGAAATCGTGAAATGACATCTAATCTGACTATCTTCAATGTTAGTAGGCAAAAGCATACACTGCAATGTGTTCTGTACGTATTGCATTCTCAAAAAGGTTTGCAGATGTGTTATTCCACTATCGGAAACTTGCGTGTGCAGTATTTCCCCGATACAGACGATCTTCAGTGCGGACCCAAAGGTCCATTAATTCTAAATGGAGGTGAATTTGTGGAGGTCTGGTGTAGCATATCTTTTTGGAACCCAGGAATGACCGTGAAATTGTACCAAGATGACATCATCCTTCATTCAAGCGCTGACACAGCAGACAATAAGGACAACCGAATCCTTCGCAAAACAATGAAAGTGATGCACGACTTCCAAAACGCTAGCTTAACATGTTCAGTTACAAATCCATCTAGCTTCCCTGGACAACATTTGTCATGTACCATAGGCCCTTTTCTTGTCTTAAAGAAGATTCATTTGGACGAAACTACAAAATACTTTTCAGTTTCTGACAGAATCATAGAGAAACAAGAAAATGACTGGAAAACTGATGAAATGCCTATGGTAACTGAGATAGTGTCCAGTACTGAGCAGATGTACCATAACCATCTAAGTCAAACAGTATCTGAATACCGAAATAACAATCACTTCTGGGAAAATAATCATTCTGTTGAACCTTCATCATTAGCGAATGATTCCTCCTCCACTATGGAGATAGCTGCTTTTGGTCATGTCGATGTCAGTGGTACCATAGGTACGAGTGAGCCAAATATAAGAAAGAATTTACCCGATGAGCTAGGTCAGAATCTTATTGGGATTATCGTTGGAGTTCCTCTTGCTGCTGTCGTTCTCGTCGCATGTTTGTTCGTTGTTGTGGTTGTAGGGCTACACAAACATCTAAGGCAACCTCGAAGTAATATGGCACTCGATGATCTAAAAAATTTGCAGAAACTCGCAAGCATGCTTCAGGTGCAAACAGCACAGTCTTATACACTCTCTCCCGAAAACCCAGAAACCATAAAGGACCCAGATTATGCAGAGCCATATTATTACGCAGAGGCACAACTTTACCCATTGTCCCCTTTCCCCAAACCCCTGACTTCTGATGAAGACACTGCTTCCAATTCGTCTTATACTTGCATTGATAATTCCGATTCAAGGAATTCATTTACAACGAGCTCATCCCGTAGCAATGAGTCTGTTAACAGTTATACAACTAATAGATCGAGATATGAAGAAGATGCAAGTTCTTATGAAGAGTGCAGGCAGTATAATAACTTTTCTACAAACTGTGTGTACAGGAACCACGGTGTGGTGGACATGCATTTTCCGACCAGCATCGTGAGGAAGAGTCACAGTGCTTGTCACGTCGGCAGGAGAGAAATGGTTGAGTGTGTAGACTTTCCTGTGCCGCCACCTATTCCCACATGTAGTTATTGACACGATATGACTTGATCATTTGACTTGAGAAGCGAAAGTTGTAGGTTTAATCTAGGCACTTTTACCTCAACAAAGCTGCTTTGATGATAATAATCCTCTTTCCGCTTTTTCGCTCATGGGTTTGTAAAATGGCGTCTGGAAAATAAATATCGTAAAGTATTTGACCGGTACTAGTCGCCTGTCACTAGAAAACACAACAGGCTTAATATTACAACCCTGAATACTGCGTGAAATGTTGGTTTTCATGAAAAGAATGAAAATTATAAATAGTCAAAAGCTATAAATAATGAAAGCTTGAGAAGGATCTGATGAGGGAATCCAAGGATTGTTAATTGTGAAAGTTAAGTTTAACAGCTGACAAGCATCAAAGGAAAATTGAAATGAAAAATCGCTTACGAAATTAAAAAAAAAAGTTGTGAAGGTTTGTAAAATCTCGACTTTTTTTCTATAATAGCGATCCTCAAATGGTGTCATATTAGTATCAATATGCCTCTACCACGTTGATTTATTTGATATACGATAAAAGAGCAATGCAAATAAAATGCCTTGTTCAAGGGCATGAGTGCCGTGCCGGGGATCGAGTCCAAGAATCTCTAGTCTCCAGTCAAAGGCCTTAAACCACTCGACTCCGGCACCTCTACTGTCGCTTGTGTTAATCGACATCGATCTGGGTTTCACTTGGAGAAAGGTGGCAAATCTATAAATGTAACATGATGCACAGTGTACTCCATGGAGAAGCACCATTATATCTCACTAACCATTTTGTAACATCTGGCAATATTACTCACACCGAACCAGAAATGCAGTGCACAATGGCGTTTTGGTGTCACTTGTCTGCACTCAGGTTGGTAAAAAGCCCTGTCCTATAGTGCTTCCATTCTCTGGAATCGGCTGACTAGTGGGGTTTGTAGCGCTGTTTCTATTTTTGCTTTACACATGTAATATGTATAGAACCAGAAGTATATATTGATATATCAAAACAAACACCCCTTGTTCCTAAAAAGCAAAGCTATGTTTATTGATATTAGAAAACCAGAAATTAGTAGGTAACTATTGAAAAAAAAAAACAAATAACAAAGTGAGGCAATAGGGAATCGTTCTGACCTGGCACCTCAGGCCTTGCTGTCCATTTATTTCCAGGGAATAAAAGCATTGTGGGAGTTTTGACTAATGAGCTTAAAATCAATTGCAGGTCTGATGTCTTACTGTTTGCTTTGTTTTGTTTCGTTTTGTTTTGGATTCATGTATATGTATGCCACTTGCTTGACTTGTTTGTATGGCAGGGTGACCTAATTTCGCGCATGTCCATACTTCGCGTACAGGGTCATATCTCAAAAACTGGAAAAGATTTTGAAAATCTAATAGCACCAACGAAAAGAGCATCCTAAAATTACCCTAAGATCAAATATTATTTGAAATTGGGGAAGGAATTGTTAAATTATGAATGAAATATCGGCAAATTTTGCAGCATTTTGAGTCCGTTCCGAAAAAAATTGGAACCTGCCGACAAGGGTCTAGAATTCCTCATTTCGAGAGATAATGTCATCAAAATTGTAAGTAAAATGTTATATCAAATGATTCTATGAACTTTTGCCTTGCTGATGATACAATTATCTTACCTTTGATAGATCTCTATTTTGTATAAATCATTTGTAAACTGTCGTGCGCGAAGTTAGGTCTCGTTATTTTTTAAACCTTTTCCAGTTCCAGCGCACTGCGATACGACATCGAATTTTGCGATCGCGATATCTCGGGAATTCTTCGTAAATAAGCCTTCTTCTTGCGCTCATTTGTAGTCTAAAACTTTGCTCTTTTTGGTGCCAAGTTATTAGAATAATTTTTGGGAAAAGTGAAGAAATTATGGATTGAAAATTGCGTTCTTTAGAAAATTAAAATATGCGTGAAGTATGGACACCCCATCATACTTTATTTGCAGTGCCCCAGTAGTGTGTTATTCACTGACGGAGTCACGCTGGGTAAACAAAACAAAATGAATAAATAAATATATCAAATGACCAAATTTTGTAATTTTTCTTGTACTGTATACCAGTGCCATTAAAAATTCTTTCCTTGCGCACCTTGGGATAAAAAATAACGGCCTGCACCAAAGCAGATCTGAATGTAAAGCCTATAACCCCATTTTGTCGAAAAATGCATGATTTTTAAAATGAATAGATTTAGAAAGACACTTTCTAAAATCTTTTATTGAATTAAGATTTTGCAAGCCTCAAGAAACCGACGAAGGAAAAGTAATATCATTTATTTGAAATTCTCTTTAACCAAGTTAACACAATTTCTTGGGAAATTTAACTTTTTAGAAGGCAAAATGGCCGGACAGAGCAGCAGCCGAGTATCAAAGTTCCTTTCATTTGAACGTCGACACATACGCGCGCTTATCTATTCGCTCTTTTCCGTCTTTACACAATCTTAACGATAAATCTAAATGAATTAAACATTTTACATAAACTGCAGGATTTCTTTCAAGTAGTCAACCATTAACATTGCTTAATCATGTAACTCTTATGATCGTTGCCGTTCGTTCATCCTTTTGATTATTCTTATATTTTCTAACCCTTTTCCTTATGTTTACACTCCCTCCTATATTATGCCGCTGTGGACTTTGTTCATTTAATAGGACCGAAAACGACACGTGAGTGATATTTTTGTGATTTAAACACACAATGTAAAACGTTGTAAGTATAATAATATGCATGAACGTTCATAGTGGCTGTCCAGGACTGTGAGTTTGTTTTAACTTTATGCACTGAAAAGTTACAACAATTGCATCCTTTATTTTTACCATTATGTCAATGTATTCTTCCTCGTACCATGTAGGTCCATGCTTGTAGTATCTGTTGTGATGTACCGTAGATTCTTGTCTTCATTATGTATTATTGCCTCGAACATTGACGAAGTGAATTAAAGAGTTGTACAAAATCGCGACAATTCTTGCTTATGTGATGCTTGCTCTTGATGAAAAGGTGGTATCATTAATTTATGCTACATTTTGATGATGAAAATACGAAAACGTGCAAACAGTGAAATTGTAAAAATGATTTACTTTAATCTCTCTTTGTGACCCGGTAAAACAAATTTGTACAATACCATAAAATTGCATTAGCTTGATAGAGTCCAAAATCTATGTTTGCAGAAAATCGCGCAAGCAACGATAATAAAATGCTGATCTCAAAGACGTTCGGTCGAAATCCATTTGTATCTATTTATTACAATTGATAAGACACTTTACAATCGCTCATGATCACCTACTGTGTATTCGACGATTTTCCGCTTGCTGCTGTGATTTGGTAAGTAGCGTTACGTTCATTTTAAATGTTAGGCCTATATATATTTTTGTATAAAAGGAAGTTCTGAACCTACAATGGTCAAGAACAATGGTTAAAAATGGTTAAATGGTTGGTTATTTCACCTGACTGCTAAGAAAGCATGTATATGTTTGTTAGTAAGCAACCAGAGGACCGACGGCTTTAAGTCCCCTCCGAAGGACTTGGTAATGAGGATTAATACCTTACCAAAGGGCTTTAGCGCATCCACTTGGTTTCGAACCCGGGTACACCCAGTTACGAGACCACTGCTCTACCACTGAGCCACAGCGCCTCCTCAACAATTAAGTAGATTACTACATTCGTTTTTGTCAAGTCGTGCTAGCAGTGTAAAATATGCTGAAAAGAAAGCTTTTTGCATATAGAAACTATACACTGATTACAAATTAGTCTCAAATACACTGTATTTCGTTACATCGTAGAAACATTCATTTTAAAACATGATTACATATCATGTCAAAAACTAAATATATGTTGTCTTTTTGTTTCTCTTGCCTTCGTTTTTTTCCAAGGATCTGAGAGTTGCCTTACAAGAATCTGACCTCCTGCACTAACCACCTACCTGATGGGTATTATTCTGCATGATCATTTCGTTCAGAAAAGGAAAAAGTTTTTTAAGATGACACATCGGAGTATTCTTACATTTCTTACTTTAGCATTGTACTGTGTATCTGCTCAAGATCAAAATGCCGCAGATAATCCCACTGAATACATGAACCAAAATATACATGTTAATCAACATGAAGACATCTATCTAAAATTCATAACTGTCGGAAATAGAAGTCAGTGTTCCTTCAAACTGTCATTCAGCAACGCAGTTTTCAATCTGAATGGAACTAGTATTCTCTCTGCAAGTTATCCTGGAACGAAGACATCTAGATCCACGGTATATGTTGAGGAGGTGTTCACATTTCTTTACGTCTCGCTAAGATTGAAAAACATCCATCCATCTGATGCCGGGGTGTATGGCTGTCAGTTTACATGCAATGGCAGTCTCTTTTCTCAGTTTACCTTCCTAAGAGTATATCATCCTCCAGAACCAGCATCTTGTGAGTGGCTTGAGAAACCACATGTGCCTCTTCGAGAAGAAAATTATTTTCATCTCACCGTTCTAGAGTGCACAGCAATAAGTGGGTACCCAAGAGCTGGAATAATCTGCTACTCAGCAAACAGTCAAAGGACTCATATTCACACCCCTCGCTTTGAATCAGGAAGAAGGAACGTAACAGCCATCTTCTGGCTAGAAAGGAACATCGATATTTACTGTTGTTCCTTGAGCAAAAGGTATGCAAAAAATAAGGATGACTGCGTCGATTATGTTTCCCATGCAGACACACCTGGAGGCACTATTACTTCTGAAGCTAATCAACTAGAAAACAAACAAATTCAGACATCAATGACTAATGATGGTGTAGAAAAAACAACTTTAAAAGACTCAGATGACTATGATAAACTTGCTCCGCATCGTCCCGAAAATACAGAAAATACCTGCACATGCATCTCTACATATCTATTTGTGACAATAGGAATACTTGTCTCTATCATTGTCATTTTTTCATTTCTTTTAATAAAAATAAACAGATAGATTAATAGGAACATATACGGGGTTGCCCAAAAAAGCGGCACGATAGATTTTTAGTTTTTTGCCTTCAAAAATATATGATCTTTTACCAAAGATCATTGAATTTGTTTTCTGTAATTTTGATTCTCTGCCAGTTTTTTAAAATAGTCATTTTCAAATTTCGCATGTTTGTTTGTTTTGTTTGTTTTTGCGACTGGTGTGTCGGGAATGGCCTTTCTTAATGGCAAGTATGATGTTTCCACTGTTTCTTTTATTGACACGCATCATTCTACCCTAAACATAGGCCTAATAATTATGAAAGGCCATTCCCGACACAATTCTACTCTCATCGGTCGCAAAAGACATGCAAAATTTGTTATTTAAAAACGGGCATAACCAAATTCAGTGATTTTGGTATCATTCTCTTTGCTAGAAAATGTTTTCTACCCAGTGATGTAAAACAATCATATACTTTTTGAAGGCAAAGTACTACAAAATCTGCCGTTCGGCCGTTCTGCTTTTTCGGGACACCCGATATAGCAATGTTTATCTTTTATACTGCATTAACAATGATGACAAGTACTGTCATTGCAATAACAGGATAACATTAATTAACATACTTTCATTAAGTTTGCCTGCGGAGTCACGGTCACCGATGCAGCTGTTTTAAGTTTTAAGTACCGTAGTAAAAATTCTGAAATTTTCGCTTTCTAAAAATATGCTATTTTTAAGTACATACTTGCATTTTATGAGCGAACTGCAAGTTCTGGGCTAGCACCATGAGCGTCTTTGGACGGTACGTGTGTGGGCTCTATAGATTTTCGCCATTACTATTATCATAATTATCATTTTACTTATGAATATTATGTTTCTGACCTGTAATGATTATAAAAATGTAATTGCTATCAAAATGTCTCTGCCATTCATTGTTTAGCATGCTGATTAAAAATTAAACAATAAGAGCTTGTTGGTCAAATTTCATACCATGTATAGAAGCAGGTTGTTTTGTAGAAAATGTTTTAATGTATTTCCTGTACATAGCTCAAAGGTAACTGTATATGTATTGTTAAGATGTTTGTTGTTTATTTTTTAATACATCAAACTGAAGTTATATTATTGCATATATACATTTACATTATGACAACTGGGGCACTAGGGTTGAAAGATCACTTTCTTCAATGAAGGTTTGTGTTTGCAAGCTATCGGCTTCGATTTAGAAATGCACAGTTAAATGACGATGAAATGAAAATATAACATGTTCTTTCATAGTCGTTAATATGCAAACATGTGAACAAAACTCAGCACTGATGATGGATAAAAATTAAGCTGACTATAACTATTACTACTACTACAACTACTAATAATAAAAACTCTATTTTTGCTCTTTGATACTGTATCAATATCTATTACCCTTTTGTGTCTCCGGATTACTATGATCAAAATCAAGTGAACCTTTGTAGAGAGAGAGGGATATAGATAGAGAGAAGGGGAAGAAGAGGGAAAGAGATTGAGAAATAGAGAAAGAGAGTAAGATAGTGAGAGGGAGGGGGGGGGGGGGAGGAAAGGGAGAAAACTATATTCTTCTTCTTCTTTCTCTCTAATTCACCTGTATATAGGCTACCTGTGCATGTGTCAGACTGGCGTAAATCCTGGGGGGGGGGGGGGGGATAGGTGGTGGTGTGTACAAATACCCTCCCCCCCCCCGCCCTATTTTTTGAATAAGAAGTGACAGTGTAAAAGAGGGGTAAAAAGAATGGAAAAAAGGGGAATAAAAAGGGAGAAACCTGGAAGCACTCGCTCGCATTTGCAGTATCTTAACCAATACTTGGTACTTTTCTTTAGAAAGGAAATAGGTTTGCATATTGTCTCTCTATCCAATTTTTATGCTTGTCACAAGCTTGCCAATATTTATTTCCCTCTTGTTAGTTAAATTTTAATTCCTTGTTTATTTTCTCGAGAAATCTCTAGGTATGTGGCCCTAATGAGCCATCTTTAAAATTAGCTCGCAGAGATATCAAATTGCAAGTGTTTAAAGTGTTTGCCTGTGTTTTTGAATGTCAAATTGTTGACTCATTGAAATTACACCTGCAAGCAATCAATGAGTGCCTTGCGTGAGGACTGCGTGCCGCGGCAAGCACCAGAATGTGGTCAAACATTGAGTGAGTGTCGCTAGGAAACAATAAGTTAGGAATAGTGAAAGCGTGATTGGTTGGGAGATTGGGTGTGGTGAAGCTAAATTTTTCTTCGTGAGGAAGCGAAAGAGAGAAGGGCAGAGCATTTCATGATAAAGGAAGGTCCGTAAGAGTCCGAGACGAGAGTGCACGTCACGAGAGGTGCTAGGCCAGGGATCCTATCAGGCGATTAATTTGGGTTCGCAAGTTAAAGTTTGGGGTTCAGAATCAGGCCGTGATACAGAAAGCCGAGGCGGCACCACAGTCAAGACCGGACCAGCAAACAAGAGTATAGAAGCGACAGACGTAAGTTTTGGAATTGTTATTTTGTTCGAAATAAACGGCAAGAGAGGAAGAAGAAGAAGAGAAGAAGAAGAAGAAGAAGAAGAAGAAGAAGAAGAAGAAGAAGAAGAAGAAGACGGAGAAGAAGAAGGAGAACAGAAGAGTTGTTAAATGCAGTTTCCTATTTAGTATGCTTGCATTATCTTAACACTGGATATCTTGAATTATAATATTTTTTACGAGACACAATAAAAGACAAAATACAGTAGAGATGTGTTCAAATATATTGTTGGATACCTTGCTTAATATCGTAAAAGTTTGCGCTGAGAAATTGTTGAAGAAAGGCTAGTGATCAATTGAATTTATATTCATTGCTAGCCGATATATTTCATGTTTTGGTTTTTGTAAGATTTTATCGAATGTTACATAACTGCATAAGGAATTGAAATGTTTATTTTATGCTTATGCTATTTATTTAGGAACGATGGTTCTTTCTCTTGTAGATGAAGATTGTAATACTTGTAAGGATATAAATGTAATTGATGTTAACTTTGTTGGTTATTAGGCAAAGAGATTAGAGGATGTCTTTTTTTATTAATTTTTTAAATGCAGTCGCATTCTTGAGGCATCCTAGTACCATCCAGAAGAATCATGAGTATCGTAGAGGTAGTCTATAGTGGTACCCTAGTTGCTCTCAGTTGCTCCATCGTATCTCCAGACTCCAGCAAGATATCCGACTCACATTTGACATCGAAGTTGAACTCGTGACGGCCGATACCGCGTCCATGAACACAGAACCACGTCCACTGTGTAGAACTCTCATAGACTTTTAAACGTAATAATAATTGGAACTCGGAGGTATTTGATTTATTCTCGTATAATTATCTCTTGATATACAGAGTACATTTATTTTGCCAAACTTGATGTAAACAAATAATCTATAATCTAATAAATAATTGTTTCTGATTTTTCTGTCATTTTGAAACCAAGAATAATGTTGTATGGTAGTAGTTTCATTTCGGTCATCTACTTTTCTTATTCAGAGCAATTTTCTAGTGACAATGCTATCCTTCTATTCATAAATATAGCTGCAAGTATTCGAGCGGCAAGTTGACTTAACATAGATGAAATTTAGGAGACAGCGGCCAGTGACAGTGACTACTATCCCTATACCCTCTGTGAGAACAGAAGATGCCGATAAATATCATTGTACGTAACTAAAACACGAGAAGTGGGTGCCAATAAACTAGATCCTGTTCTCAGTATTAACAAAACAATAGAAATGCTCGCTCTTGAAATCTTCTAGCAGCATATGCAAGAATATCATTTTTTTGAAGCGACGTGTCAGCCTATCCTCGGATTGTGCAGGGAGTGTACACCATAGAATCATCTGGTGTATTTTTATTTTTTAAATTTTGCTTCGCTCGCTGCGCTCGCTGATATTATTAGTATATGAGAAGGCAAGCGATTTGGGCATGCAAAGGAGGTGATCGTATATATTTAGGTATTTCATAGGCATATGGTGTATTCTGATGACAAAATGATACTTTATCATGGCAAAAAGGATGTTTTCTTGCTCACTTCGCTCGCTCGTATAAAATATTTTAGAAACAAGGTGGTTACGGACAGCAAACGATTTGACCAGCGAGGTATATTATATTTGGTAGTGAGGTGACCAAATATGCCATTTAAATATCATTAGGCCTGGGGTGTATTTTGATGACCAAAAAAAGTAAGCTAGACTTCTTATCTTCGGGGGGGAGGGGACGGGCGAAAGGGTGTGTATATTGAAGTGTGACCAAGAAATCTAAAAATATCTCGATCATCCCCCCCCCCCAACACCTCGAAACGGATTTAAACCGATGACGTGTTTACAATGACACTCGAGGATCTTGCTTAAAATATTTGCATCGAAGGAACATCACACAACACCGTTTGATGTTTCTGATTGACTACCAGATTGGATCGGCATAACAATCATGACGATGGATTTTTTGCCACTGAAAAGGAACAACTCCTTCTTGAAGCGAAGCGTTGACAGTGTATGTAAGCGGTTCGCTAAGTTCGACGGCGAATTCTTGGATCGCGGATATTATTATCATTATTATTTATTATTATTTTATTCGGCAGAATCAACAAACCAAAGAACAAATACAAACAATGGTAGAATATAGGGAGAGTCACATGGATGCCGGGAAAAGAAAAAGATTAACTTAATAACTATAACCCGAAGGTCTTCTTTTCCAATCCATGTGACTTTATATAAATAGAAGTACATAAAATAATGTAATGAATACATGTACAACGTATGATGAATAGCGAATAATAATTACAATGATCAGAAAGAAAAAGAAAAATACAAATTAAGGATAGGTAAGAGTGTCGCCCCGGACACACGTAAAACACACACCATAGAATGGTGTTGTGATACATGTACGCAAGTCCGACACAATGTGGAGATAGAGGGCGCTGTGCAACTAGCCGTAACAAGCAGGTATGTATTAACTATGTGTGGCAAAGTATTACAGATTTGACAACATAAGCAGAGCACGGATGCTTATAAAAGGTTGAAATATTGTGAATGATGAGTTGAGTCATTGTTATTATAATAATTAAATAATGAAACTATTGAAAAAAAAAACATCGTGTAAGGATCATGTGATGATTACGGATTTATCATATGCATGTACAATACTAATAAAAGACAAAGATATGAAAGAGCAAAGAAACATTTTTTTTTTAAAGGAATGGAAAAGGCAAGGGCTTTCAGCGCACGCTCGCTTCGCTCTCTCGCATTTTAAGTATCCCAACCAATGAGGTTATAATACTATCTTCATGAAAGCAAATGGGTTTGCATCTTGTCTTTCTATCAAATAGTTTGCTATTATTGTTCTACTCGCATTTAATATCTTTTGTTATCTTTAACCAATGCCAGTTAATATTTGTATCAGGGTTTATTATGAAATGAAATTGGTTTGCATCTTGTCTTTCCTTCCAGTGTTACATGTAGTATTATAATATAACTGTAAGGAGTCGAAAGGGAAAAAGATTCATGACAGAAGAATTTTCACTGTAACCGGTAGCCTATTCCTATCATACCAAATATGAGAAAGGAGGATGCTGATAAAATGTATATGTTATTAAAATCATAAAATTAGAGTAACAGTACACTAGAACCTAGCTGTCCTCAATATTAGAAAAATTGCCCTTTCTCGCTCGCTTGCTCCGCTCGCTCACAGAAACAAGATCAGGAGGCAATCGCTCTTATTTCCTCAGCAACATGTCCGAATATTTTAATATCTTTATAGCGAGATGTGAAGTTTTTAGCGAATACAGGGAAATGTTACATCATAAAATTCATCTAATTTATTTTGGTGGGAATTCCACGTTTTATTAGAAAGAAACAGAGTTTTTGTCGGTAGCTCTTCGCTCGCTCACAGAAACAAAATGGTTTTAAATGGCAAGCGATGCACCGAGAAGCATCATTATTAGGTGATCAAAAACTATTAGATATCTTTGAGGCTATCCAAGAATGTAAATTTTTCCTCGCTCGAATATTTAATGTAGATATTTGATAGACCTATAGCAGATTTTGATGAAAAAATAGCACTTCATCACTAAAAGAATGTGTTTTCCCCTATCTAGCTTCCTACGCTAAAAGTATTTGAAATATAGCATGGTTAAGGAAAGTAAACATTTGGATCAATGAGGTGCTGAATTAGTCAAACACCTTATATTGCTTGAGTGTACTTTGACGACAAATAACATTTCTTTTATAGCTAGTAAGTGGAATTTTCGGCTCACTCGCTTCGCTTGCTCGCAAAATAAGAAACGGAATGGTTCATACTCTAAGTAAAGGTTAAATTTCCCTAAATTTCTCATTCAAGTAGTGAGGATGTACCTCTGCGATATTTTTTGAAAAAAAAAAAAATTGCGCGGTTAATTGGAGGAAGGTAGATTAGACTAATAATGCAGATATATGGGCAGCAAAAACATGTCCCTCCCTCCCCCTGCTTAATTAGTCTATAGTTCACATTGAACCTCCACACCCTTTCCCCGCTCGGTCGCTTTGCTCCGCGGTCGTTATCAGTCACCCCAACCGCGAACACAAATCGACACCCATGGACTCCATTATGGTCACTTCGTCGAATTGGTGATATCAAGGTTACAGGAGCATAAAATGAATGCATATTTGTCAAAATCTTGTCCAGGATGACATCATGGCGGGTTGCTTTACCGACGATCTGCTTTAAACATTGACCCTAAATAAGTGGCACAAGGTTTAAGTGATAGACGTCTCCCATGACAACTAATCCTGCGTGTCGAGACAAAATTTTGTCCAATGCACATAATATATATTCGACGAGAGAATCACTCTTTGGGTTATTTGGAGGGGAGTAGACACATGCTGCAAATAAACAAGACATAATATATATTCGACGAGAGAATCACTCTTTGGGTTATTTGGAGGGGAGTAGACACATGCTGCAAATAAACAAGACATTGATCGCGGTAAGCGATGAGGTCGTATTCAGACCCAAATTATTTTTATGTTCAATAGGAGCCGGGAGATAATCGATAGTAGATGGATTCAGACTATCCCTTATGTCGAGAGCCACACAACCACATCTACGTTCTGATCTATTTTTCATCACAACGCTGTATCCAGGTATTCCCAACGATTCAATCGGCATGTCATCATTAAACCAAGTCTCGCCAACAGCGATTACATCGACGTCATTCTCCTTTATCACTAAATAGAATTCTTCGAATTTGTTATTTGGCGATCGGGTATTAGTCATGTAGAATGAAGGAAGAACAAGAGATCACGTTCCACTGGGAAAATTTGTTTAGGTCCAATACGATCTGCGTTTTTCCTTTTTCTTGTTTTTGTGGGACGCATCGTTTGTTACTCTGACTTGAATCTTTCTATGAATGTGTGTTCCACCACGGCGACCTCTTCTTCTTTTGAGTATACTACGGTGTGATAGTCGATGTGTTCCGGGATCGCAGGAACGAAATGGCTAGTCGATTCGTTCCCCGAACCAAACGACTAGTTGATTCGTTCCAGCGGAACCAGACGTCTGATACTACTTTTGGCCGATACGTTACGAAAGCCGCCGTTTGGTTCCGACATTAGCCAAGAGTTTCGGGTACATTTCAGAGGCCACGGAACGTTATTAGAGGGAGAGCGGAGTTGACACCCAAACAGGCGAAATCCAGATCCTGCAGATAGGGCCTATAGCGGGGGTTGAGGGGCGGCACCCCCCCCCCAACCCTTGTTTTTTCTGATTTTGAAAGTCTATTTCTAAATTTACAATTTGAAATATAAGGTTTTTTTTAAACTAATAAGGTTTTATCATTTTTTGGCCGAAAGTGTGGGGGAGCCCCGCAAGCCTCCGCTTCCGCTGCCCCTGATTATTAATATTATCAAGAGTATTATTACACACTGTCATTGTCAGACGGTCTCTCAAGTCTTTGTAAATACATGGAGGCTTCGTTTATAATCAACCCTTCAGCTGACTTAAAAGTAGGGAAATTCAAGTTGGTGAATTGGTGAATGAACAAGTGATCAAAAAGGGAAAAAAAGGTATGAGAATTTGGAACCGAATCGGATGAGCAGCCTTCGATACATGAATGCATTAATTGATATAATTATAGACACATAAAACAAACTGAAATAAGAGTATGAAGGATTCTAAAATTACCAACATAACAGCTGACGCGAAAGCTAATTTGATACACCGTGTTCATTTAATGAATGAGAGTAAAAGTGATAGATGTATGTTAAAATATTTCAAATTTTGACCCCGCCTCGTCCCCCCCCCAAAAAAAAAATGGATCGAATGAATAAATGACTATGAGAGACTTTATAGACAGGACAGAGTTATCAGAATACAAAACCCATTCCTCGCCGAGCGCCTCCCCCCCCCCCCCACAAGCATATGCCTTGCCATCCATAACTTCACACAACTGCCCTTATTCCCCGACCCCCCCCCCCCCCCGCCAACCGCGTATGGCAAATCAGGTCTTACCTGAAAGGCCGAACTCAGCGCACTTGTGTAAAGGGGGTATCATCTGATACCGTGGGAGTTTGTAGGGGCGTACCCCAAGGGTCTATTTTAGGGCCTCTTTTATTCTCAGTTATGGTGAATGATCTAGCTAAGGTTGTAAAAAGATGTGAAATTGTGCTGTATGCAGACGATGCAGCTCTCATATGCAGTGGGAAGAATACACACGAAATTGAACCTGTCATAAATGATGAACTTCAAAAGGTAAACCAATGGTTAACATGCAATAATTTGGTACTCAACTTAACTAAAACGCAGTACATGCTCTTTGGAACAGCACAAAGATTACGCAATTGTCATTTGAATCTCGTTATTGAAAACCATTTTCTTGAAAGAGTGTCGGCATTTAAATATTTAGGTGTTTGGTTCGATGAACATCTCACTTGGCATACTCACGTTGAAGTAACGAGTCAAAAAATTGCTTCTAGACTGGCACTGTTGGGTCGATTACGAAAATATATGACAATCCAGAACGCTAAATTGTTGGCAAACTCACTTGTGCTACCGTATCTGGAATACTGTAGTAATGCCTGGACAAACTGCACCCAAAATTTAAAGGACATATTAATAAAACAACACAAAAGAATGGCTCGGTTAGTCCTCCAGGTTGATTTCAATACACCAACTGCAGAAGTGCTTAGAAGATTGAATTGGGTGCCTCTTGAAGAGCGATGGCGATTTCAAATATGCAAAACTGTGTTCAACTCCTTACAAGTAGAAGCTCCAATTTACCTTTCGGACCTATTCCCAATTAAGACTGAGTGATGTTCATTCCCACAATACCAGAAATGCTCTGAACTATGGAATCCTGGTTCCACAGGCACGGACAAAAGCTGGGAAGAAAGCCTTTTCCCACCATGGTTCGTTCCTGTGGAACCAACTCCCAACTAATGTAAAAAAAAAATCCCCCACAATATCTTCTTTTACTGCGGCATATTGGAGGTATAGGTATAGCCTGCCTCACTTTAATGAGTGATGTACACATGTACGTTTACTGTTAAGCAAGCATACTCCTGTCACTCCACATTTCTATGTTCTTGGTATATCTCTTCTCTCCACTCAAGTTTTTCACATTCTGATCTCTCTCCTCTCTCTCTCTCTCTCTTTCTGTTTCTCTCTCCCTGTCCTTCCTTTTCTTTTCTTTCTTTATTTCTTCCTTTTTTCTATATCCTCCCCTCTCTTCCCTCTCCTATCATACTTATATTAAGGAAAGTACAATGAAATAATGATTCTATTTTGTTAGTTGATTTTCCTGAAATGCCATCTTGTTTAACTTGTTTTATTTGTATGGATGCATTGTTGTGTTCCTTTATGTTTTACAGGGCCCTCAAATATAACAGTACTTGTCTACTGATGGGGCTATCCTGTATAAAAAATATCCAATAAATTAATAAATAAATAAATAAAATCGATAGGAAGCAGGAATTAATATTGACCTTATGAACAGGAATCAGTGTATTTCTACTATATCTATTTCTACGTGTATATACCAAATTCTGAAATAGGCAACGAGGCTCGTTCTGCCATGTGTGGCTGATTTGGAGGAGTTTGGTTTGCTCCAAAAGGTGACCAGAAGAATACACTTTTCTGTAGGGGTGTTACCATGACGTGATACGTTAGCACAATAGAGATTAGGATCGCCTTCGCCGCTAAATCCTTCCTCAAATGGTCGAAAGGAACGTAACGAATCGCTTGGTCAGAACCAATCGCCTCTGACGATCGCATTTAGTCGACCAAAGCGCATCTCATCGGCGGGTAAATATTCAGGCGATTGGTTCAGGAACAAATCTTCTATGACACCGGCAACAAAGGACCCCTCTTGCGACTGAGTGCGATTAGAATAGTGGTTGTTACGTAACAAGTCTGAGTTTAACCCTTTCGCTGACTGATCTTCTCCGATCGGGTGGTTTGGTGGAGGACCAGCCATTAAGGTCATTTTGGCCGAATACAGCCCACTGGCCATTAAAAACAGACCGCACAATATCACACTCGCAACATTATACGCAAGAAGGTGGCATTCTGGGAAATATAAACTTACTTTAGATAGTTCCTTAAGTTGATGTTATTTTCTCTGTTGAATTACTTGGCAAGTACTCGGCAGGGTAACGTTAAGAAGTGAAATTTCTTGCAAAAAGTAGAAGAGACAAAATGAATGTAGGCGTCAGCTGATTAGCGCCTTCATGTTAAGTTCATCTATTACCTATCAGATTTTATTGGATTTGTTCATTCCAAGTTTTCCTCCTGAGAATTGTTTCGCTTTCTGACAGTAGAAGCATATTTACGTATAAGCTTTAACCTTCTCTTTTCCTGTTTGGCTTTCTCTGAGCGATCTTGGAAAATACCTGCAGCTGTGGTTTTGATACGAATCATTCCTATAATCACTCCGACGATTATTACCAAGAAAAATATGTTTAAACAAATAAGAATGAAATTTGCTAGAGCGAGCATGGCTACGTTAACTTGAGAACGGCAGTCTTCATGACATGCTACTCGTGCAGGATCTCTGGTATCTTCTTTGCTCTTAGGAAGTATTTCTTCTCTCTCAGTGATAGGTGGTCTGGATTCTTTGGATAGTCTTTCAGTAGGGAGCGGTGTATTTAAAGTTTTAGGACACGGATCCGTCCCATTCTTTATTTCTTTCATGGAAACTGGGTCCTATACGAAATCATTACAATTACACATTTCCTTAGGTTTAGCAATGCTTGATGCGCAACAATCATAAATGTGGCTCGACTTCCTCTTCCAGATTCGTCATTTGGCCTCTACTAAAATGTCTTAACAACATATTAAAAATCCTTTGGGGGGGACTTAAAAATTTTCAAAATTTTCAAAAGTTTCAAAATTGTGATTTGGAAATGGATAAATTTCATTTACTGACATTGCCAGCGTATTAGTCAAACTTAGTGGCTTCGCGGGGGCTTCCCCTTGCTACGTCAAATCGCACTAGCCACTCAGCTGTCAATTTTGGGCGGACATTCCCAAATAAGTAAGCTTTTTGGGCGATTTCTTGTGACTGGGCAATTTTCTGTGAAAATGTCAGCATTGTGTTAGTGGACCCATGTACCACATTTGTAGCCCCAATGTTCATCTTAAAAGACCCAACCTTTAAAATCAAGCTGATTTTATCAAAAGGAGAAAAATGAATGATACATCACAAATTGTTTGATAAAAATCCATACGCTTATGGATAAAAAAGCTATGAAGATTTTGTTTGTTTGTTTGTTTGTTTGTTTGTTCGATTGCTTTTTCTGTGTTCTAATAACAAATACAGATTGATACATGTTTACACAAAATATTAGCGATAAACAACATTTTGTTTGTAGGAATGCAACTGATCAAAAGCAAATTGACGAATGTTTGCATCTTTTGAGCACCTCTCCCTTAAAGTGATACACAATGGTAATTTTTTCTTTGATATATGATCGAGAATAGAATTCAAATAAGAATCACATTTTAAATTTCATTGATTTCAACCGAAATTAATGCATTTTGGCTAATTTTCTCATAAAAAGTCAAGAGTTGAGACAAATATTTGAGTATGAGGTATGATGTCAAAGTGGGTACCCAGCCTCGCGCATTGCAGTTGTGCTGCCGGCTAGACTGTAAAATATGTATTATACCTTGCGCACATTTTGCTAAAATTGCGCGACATGGTACCCAATTTGACGTCATTTTGACGTCATTTTGACGTCAAAGTGGGTGCCCAGTTGAAACTGGGTCACAGCTGAGGGGTCAAAAATATCTTGAAATCTTACCACATTTGGGGGTTTCTTTGGCAACATGACTTTTAAAAAACAAAATTTAGGCAGATGATTTTCTGCTTATGAAATCATGCTCTTTTAAATGAATTAACATTGTTTCAACATTGGGTACCCCGTTAAATGTACCTTAGTGCACGACAATGGAAATATAACATGATATCACTTGAAAAAGCATGGGGAACATTCCATTATGCTTGAAGTCACACCATCTCCATAAAAATCCGCACAGTTTCAAATAAAAGTCGGCTGCACTTCCCTTGAAATCGGCGCCAACTCTATTTATGATTCCATCCACATACAATTATCTTAAGAATACAAAATTTATTGCCTCACAGTTCTATGAAATAAATAATATCATATGGAATCGCCGCCATCTCCGGTGTAAATGTCATGGTAACGGCAATAAAGATGGGCCGTCAGATGGAATGACACTGATCTTTGGCAATATGCTATTGATTTTGTTGATAGACAAATACCAAGCAAGGGAATAAAATCAGTGTAGACTCACATGAGATGACATGGCAATCATCATGTAAACAGTATGCGACGTGCAGAGCATTATAATTAAAAAGAAAAAGAAAAACAGCAGTTTTATTGATGGGTGGCTCTAATAATAATTCGCGTCTACTTATTTCGTGAATTTAATGGTGTAGGGTGGGGGAGGAATCAGGAGGAGCGCTTATCGTTGGGTAAAGGTATATCTGCAGACGGTTTAGTGTAGAGGAAGAATCAGTGACTTGGGGGTAGATATTATTACAAGTGCCGAGTGATTGATGCATTCTGTACGAAGAAAATATTGTAGGTCCGATTATGACTTTCACCTGTTCCGCCGCCAACTGAGTGATACTTTTTGTGTCCCATCCGTAAGCGCCTCCCTATTTTTCAAAACCGACATACTTAGATGGCCACTAGGGCTATGTACAGTCTGGCTTGTGATTAAAATAAATGTGCCCCATCCGCAAGCGCCTCCCTGTTTTCAAAACCGACATACTTAGATGGCCACTAGGGTCTGGCGCGTGATTAAAATAAATCTCTTATAATGGCAGTGTTATCCAATGTTTGTATTCACCTTTGTCCTGGCACTGTGCGAACACCACGATCACTTTTGCAGCGTCTATTATTGGTATTATAGCAATATATGTTGTTATATTACCTCTTCAACGTTTAAGTCGATATCAAATAATGAAAGAAAAAAAAATGTACCCCTGACTGATCTTTGTCTTAGTCTCCTGCAATGATATCACATGACTTCGCATTATCTTTATGATGACTGTGTAAATAACTCATATTAGAGAACGTGAGCGAATAGGCGTATATTTTCTTGATGCTTTCTGTCTTCTTTTTTCCCCTTGTTTGTTTTGTTGTTATTACCGTAGCCTTAGATTTGCATCGCTCCTCTGCAGTCTTTTCCGACTAGTGACAACTCATGGCAACTTGTGTTTCGCGAACCGTGAAACTGCAAATTAATTTCTACTCACCACTTTCTGATGGTTATGATCTCAAGTCCTTGGGATTCAGAGCATGATCGTTACATAAATTTGATTGGGTAAGTACGTGGTTATTTGTAGATGTGATTTGGTTTGATTAGTTTCCAAAATGTATGTTGCCCCTTGGAAAGTATTGGTCAATGGTGCTACTTGCTTGACCTGTTGGTAAAAGTAGCTCACCGAAAATTTTATGTATGGATCATCTTTGAAATTGAATTGCGTTGAATGGGGCAGTTCGCTATAATCAACTTGTCAGGTTATACACCCGAATGAAAAAAATAAATGAAATATCAAATCTAAGGACTGCCCGATAAAATGATAATCGTCTTTGATTTTATTTTGTATATAAAAAAACTCAATAATTCTTACCCCCCCCCCCCCCCTTAGATCCTAATCAACTGCATTTATCAACATTTAATATTTTTCGGCAACCATTCTTTTCTCTCTATTTTATATCACAGCATTTGACACCAAATTGACCAACATGGTTCCTCCCACGGCGTTGGTTTTTATGTCCGTAGTTCTTGTGAATACTTTTGGTAGAGCTTTTTCATACGAGGCCTCACAGCGTGTACGCTTGACGGAGGGTGATTCTGTAGATTTATCCTTTCAGTTTGATTTCGAACCTGATGTAGACATTCAAATCAGGATTGGAAACCGGAGACCATTCTATAGATTCGAGAAAAGTCATGATGCTGGATTGAGTGTAAGTCAAAGAGAAAGATTCAGTGTTGAAGTTGAAAATAATGAGTCATACCACATGATCTTAGTTCGTGTGATCATATCTTCTGTCTCCAGAGAAGATGAAGGTACATTCATATGTGACATGCTAAAAGATGGAGAAGTTCTTCTTGAGCATTCGAGGAGGATTGGTGTAAGTGTTGATTTTCCACCTGGAAGAGCGGTGTGTCAGCAACAGAATCACCACATCGATACCAGTAAAAAGATATGGGCTTTGATAAAATGTTCTGCCACCGCCGGTAGTGATTATGGAATGATTGAATGCTATCAACTCGGTGAAAGGATGCCTCCATGGGCAAGAGCTGTCCAAGGTGAAACCAATCTGACCCAAATAATCTGGATGAGGAAGTCGAGCCCCATCTATTGTTGCGCATCAACCAATGCTAAACCTAAGGAAATGTGCAATTGTAATGATTTTGTATGGGACCCAGTTATCATGAAAGAAATAACGAATGGGACAGATCCGTGTACTGAAACTTTAAATACACCGCCCCCTACCGAAAGGCCATCCAAGGAATCCACACCACCTATTACTGAGCCACAAGAAATGCTTGCCAAAAGCAATGAAGATACCGGAGATCCTGCGCAAGTAGCATGTCATGAAGACTGCCGTCCTCAACTAAACTTAATTCGAGCAAATTTCACCCTTATATGTTTAAACACATTTTTCTTGGTAATAATCGTTGGAATGACTTTAGGAAAGACCCATATCAAACCTACCCACGTAGATGTTATCCCAGATCACTCAAAAGAAGAAAAGGACGGGAAGGAAGAATACATAACCTTTCAAGTTAAAGATAAAGTTACCACTACAATTAGACAGAGAAACAGTTATCCGGGGGAAATGGACAAACCTCGTACAAGTTAATCCATTCGAGAATCTCAAACAGTAAGTGTTGATTTACCCTATCAGAAAAATTGGTAGCTAACCTAATATCATCAAATTATAATTTTCTTAAAGCTGAATGTGAATGGTAAGTAGAGCACTACCAAAGACTCTCAAATGTCTGGGATTGTTTGTGTTTGTGCACTAATTTAACGGATAAAGTATAATAGTGCATTTAAGGCAAGTCAGCTCATTTAGTCTTGTTTTGTATTTGAAGACTACATCGATGTTTGTTTGTTTGTTTGTTTGTTTGTTTGTTTGTTTTTTTAAGGATGACTAGCTTACGTCTTGTCGATTGGAAGATTGTGGGCCTGAAGAAGATCGTCAGATTATGGTGCCCATTAATTATTTACTCCGTTGCATAATTCTGTATCAATTTGTATTTTGCTCACTTGAAAATATGTACTCCGTTTAGTTTCCAGCAGAATTAATCTTTCATAAAGTATGGGCACATATTCCATTGCTGTTACCTTTGATAGGCTTTGTATACATTAAATGAGCACGTAATATTGAATATTATGCACGATACTTGCTGACAATGATCGTACTTACCATGATTCTCATAAAAGCAGTTTCTGCTTGTACAGTAACTAGTTGAATCAGTCACTGATTTTCCCGGAAAATGTGTGGTAATCATAGGCCACACCGTCTCACCTGTCATTCGTCTTCCTATGTCATAGCAACAAAGACGGTAATGACAGTGATGATGATGATGATGATGATGAATTTTGATAATAATTATGACATGTTTCAATATAGTTTGAAATATTTCTTCGTTCTTCGTTAATTGATTCGAAACTGTTCCTTTGATATGTGCATGTTTATTTGTTTTCTATTTGTTTTTGTTTCATTTCTCAACTGTGTTCATTTTATCTTGCCCTGTATCACGTTCGTTAAGAACTGGTAACCTGGGCTAATAGTATTCCCTTTATTGATTAATAAAAGGTGATTTATAAAAAAAAAAAAATGGTAATGATAATGATAAGACTATATTTGGGTTCATATGGCGTCTTTTCAAAAGGGTACGTCAGATGAATAAATACATTTATGGAAAAGATAATGTTTTCAATTTTTTTTCTAAAGAAATAAATGAAGTACTATCAATATTATCATTTCAAATGTGGAAAGTCTTGCCAGAAATCATATTATCTTAAGTGAAACACATACTAGTAAATGTGGCAAATTTTACATTGCTATGTGAATAACAATTTGGTCAGTTCTGATATGTTGTCTCTGCTGCCTTAACACCTTTGACATGTTTAATCGGAAATAAATGTTCTGTCATTTATCATGACTGTAGGCTATTGAAACGTTCTTGAGGCATGCTGAGGACAGATCAATCAGGCATCTGACATGATATGAGGTTTTCCTTTCCGGTTTCCTCTCTCATTTCTCAAGAAAAGCATGTTTTGTCATCATGCTACATTCACTTACATGAGCTGAATCAAATCAAATATAAGCTGAATCAAATGTAATGATTAATATCCACCTTGCCAAGGATTGCAGTCAGGCTAACATATGATTGTTTGATCAGTTATGCACTCTCAACCTTCAAAATATGTTCAGAAATTTTCTTCCTAGATACAGCATAATGTGTCGCATTAAAAGAATTTTGCAGGCCTAAATAATGCCGTAAGTTTAAGCAGAGAAATCTTTTTAAACGTCTCCTTGTATCTATCACATTCAAGATGGCATGTTCTCTTATTAGAAGGCAGAATCAAATATTTGCACTGGCCGTAGTGCTGAGTTCTCTCTTTCGTCTGGTATCTTGTTCCTGTGGATTTTCGGGAGATATTTTTGTGATCGAACCGTCCGATAAATTTGTCAAGGAAGGTGATTACGTAAACTTTACTTGCATCGTCCAAAATTCCAATCATTTGACAGACTTCATCGATTGGAATGTTAGCCCAGACATCGCTAATACCAATGTCATTGAAAGATACGACATATCAACTAATCAGATGATCTCAGTTATCACTGCGCGTGCTGGTAAAACTTTTCAATGGTTTAGCTGTGATATACATTCTTCGATTAACCGGATGTGTTTTTCATCGCGGACAGCCTCTTTAAAAGTTGAGTACTTTCCACGAGAAGAAGATCTGGCTTGTGGTCCCAGAAACCCTCGACCTCTGCGAGTAGGAGATGTGATGCATTCCTACTGTCGAGTTAAGAGAGGTAATCCGGGTGTTGACATGAGCTGGAGATTTCTTCCTGAAGTTCCGGCAGTTTCCTTGCCACTTGCCCGAGATGATTTGATGAAAAAAATGAGAATATTGTCATACAATTTGCCTGTAATGATGCAGATGCACATGAAGGTGATAATTTGTGAGGTAACAAGTGAAGTAGTCTTTCCTGGTCGCCATCTTCAGTGTTTGATAGGTCCAGTGAAGATTCTCCAGCCGCCAAGAGTTCTGATTCGTCCAAATGATGTTGTCATAGATCATTTCAAGTCAGCTGAGTTGACTTGTTTAGCAGATGGCTATCCTAGCATATTCAACTTTTCCTGGAAATGCCTACCAGTCGGTGCCGTTACAGGATGTGACTCAGTGTCTGAGACTGTCAAAATTGGTGTAAACAGGAACTTTGACATGGTTGTTGAGAGCCTTGTTGCAGAAATAAGATGCACTGCTTCGAATTCCCAGGGCAGATCAACCAATTCTGTTTATGCAAGCCTTCTTTTCAACCCAAACGAACCTTTAGGAGCACCTATTTCAACCCCGATACCCTGCTCAAGGGACTTCGAACCCACTGTTTCCGTTTCTTGGGATAATAAGAGAAAATTTAACTATATTAACATCGGCAATGAGGAAATAACTGTTTTGTGTGAAGTGAGAAATGTAACACGACAAGAACAAATTCAAATCCTCTGGAAACTAGGAGAGCGCGAGTTAGGCGAAGGCAACATCAATTTCTCGTCATTGCAGTCGTCATATTTCATTTCGCTTTTACGTCTGAATCGTTTATCAAAAGAGGATTATAACGAATCGGTGAAATGTATGGCAACCATTTGCAATGTAACACATGTTGGTTCTGTACCTCTGTTCGGAAGCTTCGGCAATGACAACACATCTGGAATGATTGGTCCGTCAACTCCTCCTTACTTACCAATCATCACAAACACTCCTCATGTTACTGGCGAACTTTATGAAGATTTTAAAATTTCTTCAGTCAGTGCTTCACCTCATTCTTCTGCAATCCCCCCTGTACACCGGTTTCACATCACATCAGTTTGGAACCACACGGAACATCTGTCAACGTTTCACGAAACATCTCTTTTATCACTCTCTTCGAGATGGCCGCTCTTCGGCGCTCTTGGTATCGTTGTAATAGCATCATGCCTTGTGACCTTTGCTCTAGTCCTTATGTGCAGGCACCTAAAGAAAGTCAATCAAACAAATATGACTAACCTCATTCGTGAATTATTGAAAAAACACCATGTCGGCATGGATGAC